>JAHBMJ010004644.1:732-32816 GCA_018398765.1 Chromera velia | reverse complement strand
CCCACCTGATGGCCATGGCTGCATCCCAGTCTGGGTACACTGAGGGGAAGAAAGTGCCGTTGTGGAGAAACACGAGGTTGACTCCGTTGTATACCCCCTGGTGGACCCCGATGGGAATCGACTGGCCTGATATTACCAGCTGCGCGTACACAGAACTCCACTCAGCTCTTTTCTTTGTCCATTCTAAGCACACACATACATGAATGCGCAAGGAAGGAAATTATAAACCGGAAAGGAAGAAGAAAGGGCATGCAAAGTGTCGACAAACAGAAGCGTCCCTTCGCACGCAGGCACACAGGCAGGCACTGACATCGATGTTGAATTTCCACTCGATCCCATCTGCAGCCAGGTACCCCTGTTGGCCCTTCCGGTTATAGTCGTAGTAGGGAGAGATCACCCAGACCTGCACAACAAAAAAAAAGAACATGATCATCGAGTCAAAACCTGTTCCGAGCTGGGGATTGGAAAAAATAAACAAAAAACCAGTAACTTCAGAGAGACACGTGAAACACATCACAGAGTTGACGCCGAGCTGTCTCTGAACAAACGACTTCTACACTGTTTGACCTCATTTAGAAAACGTATGCTACCCAGTAGAGAGAGGCTACGAGCTGGTGGTATGCATGCCGAGGCAGTCAATCAATCATCAAAAGAAAGAACTGTGCATAAGTCTCTGAGAGATCCAGGCAGGCAAAAGAAAATGACAATGTCAGCGAAAGACGCACATCGATTCCAAGAGTCGCCATGGTGGCAGAGAGGTCGTCAATCATCACCCCAAGACCTCCGACTGTTGACCATTTTCCGAGTTCGGGTGTCACAAACACCACAGAGCCGAGGGTGTTGGAGGCAAGAATTTCTCGTGCCAGTTTCACCACCGGGTTTGTCGATTCCTTCCCGTCTCCTTCTGCGATGCTCTCGAGCTTTGCGAACAGATGCGTAGTGGTGAGTTCAAGGGATGGGTCGGGAGTAGTGCCTCCGAAGATCCCGCTGTCTCTGAACAGAGGATACAGATCGGGTACGTTGTCCTCTCCGAAGACCCTCTTGAGGACAAAGAAGTCGTGGAGGACGTCCGCGAATCTGAAAACACATCAGGGGCCCCAGAGAGAAGACAAAGAGAAGGAAAGCAAGTGCGAAAGTGACAGAATGGATCCATCCCAAAAAAAGAACTTCTCTCCGACCAGCCAGCAACAAAGCGGCATGCAGCCCGAATTAGAAGAAATAATTCTGAAAGAAGAGAAGGACAACGGAAGAAAACTGCCCAGAAACGGGCACCGGGTCGAGCCTCGATAGGAAGGGAGAGACGGAGCGTGAAAAAGGGAGGGAGGGAGAGAATGAATGAAAGAGAATTGATGTCGATACTCAATCATTCTCTCTCTGACTGACTGACTGACTGACTTCTGACTGACTGACTCTGACTGACTGACTCTGACTGACTGACTCTGACTGACTGACTGACTGACTCTGACTGACTGACTGACTCTGACTGACTGACTGACTCTGACTGACTGACTGACTGACTCTGACTGACTGACTGACTGACTGACTGACTGACTCTGACTGGCTGACTCTGACTGGCTGACTGACTGACTGACTGACTGACTGACTCTGACTGACTGACTGACTGACTGACTGACTCTGACTGACTGACTGACTCTGACTGACTGACTCTGACTGACTGACTGACTTTGCGACTGAGCCTTCTTCCCTGATTGCTTTCAGAACGTTCGCGATGATGAAATTCTTCTCGATGGCGACCTCGGAGGCCCCCACTCCCCCCCCCACTCGGAGGCTGAGGTCCCTCTTCAGTCTCTTCAAAGAAGCACCGTACAGTTTCTTCACCACGTTCCCTTTGGACTTTTCAGAAGAGAGCAACTGCAAACAAAATCAAGAGCAAAAAGGGGGACGGGCGGAGAGCGAGAAACGGATCAGTAAATGAGTCAGGAGAGAAGAATTGAGCGTTCAGACCGGAAGCTGGACAACAAAACTGCAGGGAAAAGGCATCATCGAAAAAGTAAGTGAAACAAAGAAGCAGCAGAAAAACGGACCCTAAATCCGCTGCATTTACTTTCATACAAAATTCTTTTCATTCAGAAAAAGAACAAAGAAAGAAGCAGCAGACGGACCCTAAATCCCCTGCATTTACTTTCATACAAAATTCTTTTCATTCAGAAAAAGAACAAAGAAAGAAGCAGCAGACGGACCCTAAATCCCCTGCAGGCCGACGAGAAGGGTGCGAGGCTGAAGATATGACGAGAGTCCAGGAGTTCATTGAATGTGTACGCGTCGATTTCGGTGGGGGGGTCTTCAAAAACGTCTGTGACTTCCCACACTCCACCTTCGTCTGCAAACAAACTCCAGAACAACACACGTGAGGGGGATTGAGAGATCTGATCTAAGGGGCCCCAATTACAGCCGTGCAGACTTTCCCTTGTGTGGGACTGTGCCATCACTCCCTCGCCCCCTCTCCTTTCCTCACGGAGCAGCACGGCTTTCTCTCTCTCTCACAGAAGAGAAGAAGAAGGAAACTTTAAGGGACTACGCCTTGTCAGACCTAGTGAGTTGGCAGCTCGGTCACTTTCCTTCTTCTGATTTTCCCCACGAACTTTGACCGCATTTCGATGTCAGACAGGAACTGAGAGAGTAGAACGGAGAGACTGAGAAGACGCAAGATTGATTGAATGAATGAATGAATGAAAGAAAGAAAGAAAGAAAGAAACAAAAGTGATAGCCAAACAGACAGACTGGCTGAGTGACTAACCTGCTGACTGAAACTCGACCCACAACGTCTGCAGAGAGACGTGGGCCTCGATTGGTCTCTCGCTGAAGTTTGTGACGACTACGGCGAATTCTTCAAGAGGGGGGCAGGAGAGGGGGTCCCCCCCTGCCTCCGTGCTGCAGTGTCTGGCGATGGCCATCACAGAGGCGATGTTCTGTCCATCAATAGACTTCACCTTCAGGGGGACGACCCGGCCCTGCAGAAAGAGCAGAAAGACACACACGCGGAGGAAGGATGAGGGGATGAGGGAGAGGGTCTTCACGCAAAGGAAAATGTCTCGAAGAGTTTAGAGAAGCAGCTCAAAAAAAGGGAACAAAGAAAGGAAGGAGCACTGCAAGACTACGAATGAAAACTTTGGCAGCACATCTTGAAGCAAAACGTTCAGCTCGAGATTTGCATGCTATAAACTCCCTGTGTCGGCATAACAGAGAAGAGGAGCCCAAACAAAAGCAGACAAAAATAATCCCCGGTTATTCATTCCCAGATCCCCCCATCCGATCCCTCCCTCAATTGTCAGACCATCGACTGACCCGCCGCAGATGTCTGTATGTTTTTCTCAACCGTCGTCTGTGATCGTAGTGCTTTCCAATCATCTTCAAATCGTACCCAAATTCAGGCCCCAGCTTCCTCTCCTGCTCTTCCTCCAACACAGGCAGTGCCCCGATGGCCTCCAGCTTGTTCATCGAACGAACATGCCGGAGAGGTCGGACGTCTGCCGACTCAGGAACGCCCTGCTGGCCCTGAGAAGACCCAAAATGCCCCCGATGGGCCTGCATCCCGGGCCCCTGATGTCCCTGATTTTGAAGGTTCAAAAGCGAACGTGCAGACCTCATGCGTCCCACCGGCTTGTTGTACGCGAAACCGCCGAACCCCCCCGAGGGCGCGGCGGTGTCCGCTCTCACCTGCACTGCCGGCAGGGCCGAGTAGGCCTTCTGGGAATCTGATTGGAATACGTTGGTGATGTCCACCCTGTAGGCAGGCACAGGCAGGCAGGCAGGCAGAAACATATATCTCACATAGCTCTTCTGTCTTCCTGCCGTCATGCCAATCTGCCCGCAGTCCACAAAGCCTCCCGGGAAATCTGTTAAGGGCCATGCTGTGTATGCCCAGACTTTCAGGCTGTCTGTGACGATGCACAGCAAAGCATAAGAGAAGAAAGCTGGAAAGATGTTATTCCATATACGGACCGGGAGAGAAGGCGGGGATTGCTGCAGACTCACACACGTTCTCTCACACACTCACTCACTCACTCATTCACTCACTCACTCACTCCCTCACTCACTCCCTCACTCACTCACTCACTCACTCACTCACTCACTCATTCAAACATGCACACGCACAGAGAAGGAGAAGATAGAATGACAGACAGACTGCCAGACCCACAGGAGGTAGAGAACGGCAGAAAAGAGAAGAGAAGAGAAGAGAGAGCAGACACACACACACACACACACACACACACACACCTACTTACCTGTAGGACTTCCCCTCCATTTCCCCAAAAATTGTACACGGAATGTCCGGCATGAAGAAGAGAACGTCCACTGCTGGCCAAGCTCCCCTTCCGTAGAGAAGTGCAGGGTAAGGAGACGAGTGAGAGCAAGAGGACTGGATCAGGTGACTCCCATACGGAAGCCCCTCATGTTCGTTCTCAAACCATCTGCGCAATTCTGACACCGCCGCCACAGGTCCTTCTTCGACGCTTCCCTCTTCCCTGATATGACGACCGTACAGTGTGGACAGCGTCTGAGGGAGTGCTTGCAGGTGGGGCACAACCCCCGACCGTGATAGGCACTTGTGACGTCCTTCAAACCCCTCCCCCCCCCAACACTCACCAACGACCAAAAAATCCGGCAGGTCTCGCCACAGTTCATTGCACAGTTTGACAAAAAATGGGTTCGGCCATTTGCCTTGCTTCTCTGCGGGGGACCCCCAAAAGCCCACACCGAATTCAGACTCCACCACAACGCTTGCCCTTGCCTTCTCCTCTGGTGAGTAATGGGGCCGTCCGTCAGGGTCGAGTCTGTAGAGCTCGTCGCGGTCCATTTGCAAGATCTGCAAGCAAAAGAAGCAGGCAGGAAAAGTATGTATGCAGCAGGCAAAAAAGACACACGGCAGCCTCTCGTCTGAAACCCGTTAGGTTCTTCAGACCAACCACAGTACGCTGACACACATTCCGCACGCAGATGCGAATTCAGAGACCTAGATGGACATACAGTCGTGGTTCCTTCCACAGAGCCACACACAGAAAGGAAAAGCGACGAGGGGAGTATGCGTGAGCTCCTAGCTGGTGTCTCTTCATGGAAGCAGTGAAACTCGCAAACACACGCATGAAAGAGGAAGTTCAGAAAAAGGGACCCCACTGCATGTCTGGCATGAAGGCAAGAGATCGGCAAGAGAACCGACCACAAACGAACAACAACCCAACCACCAACCAACCAACCTGGGGGTACGCCTGTGCGTTGTCGAGTCGGACTCCGTCCACACCAAAACGGTACCCCCACTCCCGGATATCTTCAACGAGGGCGTCCCAACTCTCGACCATTCTGCATCATCGAGTTTCCACCACATACGCTCGTTTGGGTAAAAAGGCAGGGTGCATCGAAAGAGACAACAGACAGAAGAGGGAGCGTGAGGGTAAAAAACATGTAATGCTGGGGGTGGGGTTTGCAGGGGCTGTACAGAAAGAGACAAGACGTCACGTACGCCGAAGTGAAAATGAAGACACAGAAGAAAGTGAAGGCAGTCCAGTGGCAGAGAGGCGCGCGCGCACACACACACATACACACACACATACGTAGAAAGGGGGGAAGGCGTTCGGAGGCCGGGCCAAGAACGGAAGAGGCCTCATGGTGGGTGTATCTTCTCTCCTGCTGTCTGGCTGTCTGTCTGTCAAAAGTGGTATGTATAGTGGTCTTCTTTTTGGGTCTCCGCCTTTCGACAGACATGCTTCATTTCGTGAGTGATCAGTTGCACCTGTCGTTTCCAAGATCGTGGAGGAGCTGTCGTTTCCAAGATCGTGGAGGAGCCCCTCACTTCCCCCGTGTTCACAAAAGCTGCATGGCTGCCTGAGTGCCTGCCTGACTATGACCGACCTGTAGTTGAGCATCGTGGTGTCCTCGTATCGCACAGACCTCCCGTCTGTCCCGTAGAGCAGGACAAGTTTTCCGCTCTCGTCCAAAGTGGACAGCGTCATTGGGGCGTACTTGCGGTGAGACCTACGAGAGCGGTCAACACGCGTGTGTGCATGTGGACGCAGTTAGGCAAAAACATCTGCTGAAAAGGCTTCTTGTGGCTGTCAGCCGACAGCCGGAAGGAAATAAATGAGGAAGAATTCGGATGCAGCGACGAGAGCACAGATGAAAGAACGGTTACCAGGAGAAAGGGAGGAAGGCACGAATTAAGATGCACGAAACATAAGAAAAGGAGTTTTTTGAAGCACTCTAAAGGCCAACAAAGCTGCTCGATCCATCGCCCCTCCTCACTCCTCACTGACTCACCTCGAAGAAGAGACACGACTCAAAGAGTCCACAACAATTTTGATGCCCACCCTACGGGCCTCTCTCATCAAGTCCAAAAAACCCGGGGACCCTCCCAACATCTCACAAGGAGAAGCGCGACACGTCACAGCAAAAGGCGACGCGTCCGCACGAGGCCAAGTCACCTGCAAAGAACGAAAGGGAGAGAGAGCCAGAGGGACGACTGCTTCCTGACTGCGCAAGTGAAACTTTCCATTTTCTCTTCCATCCTGCCGTCGAGCCACGGCCAGAAAGGCAAACAGGCAGGCAAACGAGAAGCAGAGTTTGCTTCCAGCATACGCAGAAATAATTCATCCGCGGAACAGACCTGCAAAGGATGACTGGCTACCTCTCTTACTAACTGACTGACTGACTGACCATGCCGTCAGGCCTGTAGACGGCCTCCCCGTTGTCCCTTGCGAGTGCCCCCATGAGGTACACGGTGGTGATCCCTCTCTCCTTCCAGTCGTTCAGGGAGGCAGCCACGGAGGCGAACGTCCCTCTGGCAATAATCTCCCCGCTCTGCTGCTCCCACCTAGCCTGATGCTGGTCGATGAACACCTCGTGGAGCTGCTCCTCCTCCAGGCCCTGCCGCTGCACGATGAATCTTCCTTGTACAGGGAACGACTTCACGATGTTGTCGTCGAAGTCTGCACACACTTGCGTAAACATGATAAGCACGTATGCACACGCCCCGCACGCAAATACGAAAAGTCGCAAGTCGCACACGCATGCCCGCTCTCTCTCGCTCTCGCCGCCCTCCCCCCTCTCTCTCTCCATCTACCTATTTAGCTATCTATCTTTCTCTCACGGGTACGCACACACACGCGCGCGCGCACGCACGCACTCACTCACTCTTACACGGAAAGAGCGCAGAAAACGGGAGCTGAACAGTTAAGTGAATAACGTCTAGAGAAAGGAGCAGAGGGCAAAAGGTGCGCGGGAAAGAAGTCATGCCAAGATAGGGTCAATGAGAAAAAAAAAGTGCAACAGAAAGGAAGGAAGGAAGGCAGGAGAGAGGGAGGGACAGAGGGAGCGCAGGAAGGAAAGAAGAACGTGATGATTCATTCATTCAACCAACCGACCCGGTGGAGTTGGAGGGGCATCTCCTCTTGCTGTCCTCTTGTGCATCGAAGTGGAGGACTGCAGCCTCAGTTGCTGCTTTCGTGTCTTCCTGACTGCCGACCAATTCCCCTTCTTTGGATCTGCCCTTACAATCCTCCAGTCATAAAAGCCGCACCGTTGGAACACCCCGAGATCGACGCGTCCCTTCCACCTCTCCTTCACAACCACAACGTCCGACGGATCAGACTTGACCGCAACACGACGCCATTGAGGGAGGTGAAAGGTCAGCGTTCGGTGTTTTGCGCTTCTGGGACCGGCCGGTTGGGAGCATTGGAGAAAAACGTTCTCCGGACTTTCGTCAATTGTGAACTCCACCAGGTGCCTGTCTCCGACGCACGCAATGATCGGGTTGAAGGCTACGGACATCTGCCAGTCGTGTCTGTCGTACAAACTGTTCAACATGCGGACCTGAGAGCGAGTCACGATGCATCAGAAAAGGCAAGCTCTCCATCACATCACTCGAGTTGGATACACAGAGGAATCTAGGAGCACAACAGAACAACACAGAGAGCCATCAGACAAACGGACAGACAGACAGACAGGAAGAATGCAAGGAAGCGACGAAAAGGGGGAATTAACCTCCACAAAACGAAACGAGTGATCCCCCGGTCCACCCAGAACGAGCGAGAATAGAAGCCAGGGCAGATTTCCTCTCCCCCCCTTCTTTTCTTTTCGCAAGTGACACGGCCTGCCTGCCTGTGGGGAGGATCAAAACAAATAAGTACACACACGCAGTCATTGATTGGATTGACTCACCGCCAGAGACCGAATTTCAGGACAGTCGCTTCCCAGCTGGCTCACAAGGACTCTCTCGAGGCGCCCCGTGTTCTGCACATTCACACAGCAACAGGAGGAACTACGTGAGCATACTGGTGTATTCTGCACATTGACACAGTCACTTTGTATTCTGGCCAAGAGTCACAGGTGACTAAAAAAAGCATGTCAGGCTCCCTACAAGAAGGCAGAGACGGCTTTGCAATGATTCAGGTCCATCTTTACCCACAAAGCCGATCTTAGACTTCCGGCAACGATCTGCTCCATTGCCATGCAAGACCATGCGCCATGAAACCCAATTGCGGAATTGCTTTCTCCTTTTCACTGTCCCTTTTTTTCCCCTTCTCCGTCCGTCAAACACATAACTCTAGTAGATTTGCTCAACTTATCCCATTGCTTGAACCGAGGTTCTACTCACATCTGTGCGGAATGGCGTGTAGTGTGCGTGCCAGACGGCGTCCTTCAGGTCCGACACGGCATCCCGTGCTGCATCCGCACTGCCTGTGGTGAGCAAAGTGAGGTACCACTCGTATTGTTGGTGGGTGAACAGGTGTTTGTTCTGGCAATCGAGAAAGATGCGCACAGCATGACCAGAAACCACCTCTGCCATCTCAACACTTTGAAGCAGCACGTGGGGCAATTTCAGCTTCAACAGGTTCTCATCGTGCGCCTTCCGACATGCCTGGACCATCACGGCCTGCGCGTAGGTGTCAAAACGACCACACGCACAGACAGCAAACCACAAAAAGTCCAAGTCAAAAGTCACGAGAGCCACACGCTTCTCAGGGTCCCACTCAGCCGGCAACACCCGAGGACGGAACTGATGAACCGACAGCCCATCTCCCCCCCCTGTGCCGTTTGGTACCCGGTCGTGGTCCTCCTCCTCTTCGATCGGGGCCAGAAGTCCGGACTGCTGCCAGCATCCTGACTGCAAGGAGACGTACAAATGGGCCTTCAACGACTGCGAAGAAGCCGTCCCGTTCGGGGAGGCGGCAGGGACAGGCGGCCGTCCGTTTGCCGTCTCCTCGTCCTCTTCTAGCTCGGCCATCAGGTTGGCCAGAGCGTTTGTCTCCGCAAACGCAGCACTCTCCATCTCCTCATTGATGGAGGAGGGAGCTTCCAACACACCGGCAAGGAGTTGGTGTATCTTCAAAATGAGAATACTCCATCCCCCCCTCTGCTGGAAGGACATCTCATCAATTTCCTCATGAGTCCACTTGGAGGAAGATCGTGCTGCCTTCTCAAGAAGGTCAGACAGCTTTCGACACTCATTCAAATCAGATAGAATGGTCAGAGCAGAAGTCGTTTGAAGAAAATGGACGAGTTTGGGTTCTATTCGAAAGGCCCGCAGGTAGTCCCTTTGCTCGACAATCCGATTGACAAGGGCGCCTGGCTTTTGGTCGTTTATGACACTCCTGTCATCCCCGAGGTCACTCCCGGACCCCCTCTTCTTCCCCATCATCACAACGGAGTTCAATACGGTGGACAACAGCTTTGCTCACGAATGTGCTAACTCTGGACCCCCCAAAACATACAGCCGGCTCCGTTTTTTCCTTGTACGCCTCTAGGCACAAGGGAAGTAGTGAGACTTCTTGCAGATTTCTCAGTCACGTGCTGTCAAGGGCCCCGGCTGCCCACTACAGAGCACTGCAAAACAGATAGGCGCACACAGAGCAGAGCGAAAATGACAGTCGGGATGCTTTCATTCAAAGGCAACAGCACAGCCTTGCAACCTGCGCCGTCCAGTCGATCTGCACAGTCTGCTTCACAACTGACGTTGCCGTCTCCGGCCGCGATTTCGGCAGGCAGATGGACGGCCGGGGCATGACCTTTGCATGGGGGCCACTTGCCGGGGCCTCTGAATCATATACTTCGTGGTCGAACGACGGCCGGTGGTAAGCCGGGGCATGCCGGGGCCCACGAACGCTTTATCCTCCCAACCCACGAACAGCTGTCCTGGACTGCCTGGCGGCGCCAGGACGACTCGAGTCGGATGGCGACGCGCTGTGACTGCCTTGCAGATAAATTGGCTCTGGGACATGGATGTTGTCTTGTAGCTGCTGTCCTGTAGCTTGAGTTTGTCCTGTCTTATGAATTCAGTCTGTTTGCATGTCACGTTTAATTCTCTGTCAAGTACGGGAATGAAAACAACTGTTCTGGAGATAGATTGGATTAGAGAGAATGAGAGGCGGATTAGGTTGATCAAGATATCTTGACGATCTTTACTTGAACCCTTCTAAACCTTCTGGAGTCAATCAGTTTAGGATAGAGTCTTTCCGCCGCCTTCTAGCCTATCCTATTGAGTGTCATGACTAGGTCATGACACAGCAAAGTATACCGTCACCCCTAGGACCGGGCAGTGAGCTCAATATCATCATCACATGATCAAAAGTGTTGGAAAAAACTAAAGTTCGAATGTTAATTAAATTAATCTGCATTCATCATACAGTATCATGCAGTTATCATGAGAGATTTGGTATACCGCATGGGGAGGGGAGGGGTAGGAAAGGGGTCTGGTAAGAGGAAGAAACTATAGAGAAGACAACATAAGTAAAGATAAGTGAAGAACATAAAAAGTAAAAAGATCACTCTAAAAAAAAAAAAATCGAAGGGAATTCAAACGGTAATGCAGATCACAGCTGGCATAGAATTGAGGAGCTATAGTGAGGTATGAGGATCGAGTGAATGACAACTAATTTGAGTTAATTTAAGTCTAATTTCATTTTTTTGTATGATAATGAATTGTATGATAAAAAAGATTAAAGATCAAAATTTTAATTTAAAAAACTAAATAGAGAGCTAGAATATACCGAGCACTAGAAATAGAACAGCAACAATAAAAAACAAACTACACATTACCATATATGATTTGTTTTTTAAACCCATATAAAAAGGTTTCGTAGAAGTATGTAAAAATTATCAGCAAAAAAAATATAATAAGAATAAGAATTTCAATGATCGATTAAAAAGAAAGGGGAGATGAAGGGGCGTATTACCATTGAAGTACATCAGGTCTTACCTAAGGCCTTACAGAACAAAAGAGTTTATTTCACCTCAAACTTTAAAGGCAAGATAGTTTAAGAACAGATCATTTAGGCAACCAATCATACATTGATGTTATTGATCAGAGTCGCGTACTTGTTATGGCGGCATTCAATTCATCATTTGAAATATTAACCATAAATCTGCTGTGACGGCGATGTCACCTGCCTTGCTGCAAGTCAGGTGAATCGAAAACTGTTCCACGGGAGCAGTCTCTGCTCTCTCGAAGACGGGTTGGAAGTCCCGCTGACAGGACTTTCCCCCCCTTGTCTTCAAAGATAGAGCAAAAAGGCCTGAAACATGAAAACTTGAAACAAAAGATCCATCTGCAGCCATTCTGGTACATGCAGGAACTGTGCCCGCAAGGTAAGCATACACTGCACAGCGACACAAACTCTTGTTAGTCAAGAAGGGGCATGAAAAACACAGGTCAGGAAAGGTGAAGTAGCATTTCACCCAACCATCTCTCCACGTCGAGACGGGAAGATGGTGAAAACTTTTGGCGGGACTCCAAGAGCGGCTGCAGGTGCCGAACAGGAGCTACAGTGCAAGAGAAAAGACCACAAACAGGCAGTTGATCTGCTTGGCCTTTCAGAGGGGGACAGAGAGTTTCTCTTTCTTGTATTCCCTGCCCCTGTTTGATTGCACGGCAGTCCGCGAACAACTTTCCCTGCAGCACGTGAAGGAAGGGCTGCTTTGTTGCAGGGGCACGTCACGTCATGCTGTGTGACTGAATCCACAAATGAAGAGAAAGAATCAAGCCGGGCAAGGCAAGCAGGCTGGAGAAGAGTGACGGAACTGGTCCCTCGCGTTTTTGCTTTCCTCTCAGCTTGCTTCTCCGCTGCTCTGCAGGTCCTTCTCTCTCATCTTCCGTGTCCGTCTAAGCATCTTCTCTTTCCTCTTCCCCCGTTGTGTCCCTGAACCTCTCTCTCACTTCGTCTGCGAGCAGACAGGACACCACAACCAGAGAGGCGTCCACCGCTTGCCCCACTCGAGTCTGCACACACACACATGTATATATATATGCGTAGAGAGAGAGGGACGCAGAGAGGTAGAAAGAGGGTGCTTAGCTTTCTTCTTTCTTCTGCAGTTTTTGGCCCTTCAGCTTCTGAACTCACAAGCAAAGTATGAATGCGTCGACTCCTGTCCGGAACAGACAGGAATTGGAAAACCAGAGACAGCGCACTTCAGAAGCAATAAGTACATCAAGAACACAGCCCAGTGAAAAAATTTCCCCCCAGGCAACAGGCGACAGCCGAATAGCGCCTCAGAGTTGGCACTCCCCGAGGTGATCTTCATTCCTGCTTCTCTCTTACACAATTCTGGGGGCTCTGCTATCATTGCATTACATTAATCGGCCTCCCTGCTCCTGGAAGAGAAAAAAAAAAACAGACTCGCTCAGACAGACAGACAGACAGACAGACAGACATACTATATCGTCTTTTCTTCACTTCACTTTTTCCGAAACGCTTCCTTTCTTTCGGACAGACAGGCAGGCAGACAGACAGACAGACCTGGTAGAACCGCAAGGGATCGACGGAGGAGTTGCGAGGAATCAGCCAAGGGAGGCTTCCCACCTGTGCCTGCAGCAGCAGCAGCAGCAGGAGAGGGAGGGAGGGAGGGACATGCAGGGGGGAGCATTCGAATGGGAGAGTCATCGTACAAGCTGGGAGGATTGATCAGAAGGTCTGTCACTGACAGAAAAACAAGCCATAATGAAGAGGGAGGCTCCGAGGGACTCATGCAGGCTCCTCAGTTCAAGACAGGTAGAGAACGTATTATTTTTCATGCACATCCTCCGAACAGGATCTAGGCGCTAGCAGGCATGGCAAAGCCGTATCTCTCAACGAAAGACTACGACTGCCCTCCTGCCACCTCCAAGCAACTTCTTCTCATTGTGGGTGCGAACAAAAGCTCTTCCTTCGGCATCCTTCAAATCAACAGAGCCCCGCTGACAGCAGCAGCATCACAGAGAGACGAGCTGAATGCCGACAGGAGACGGAGCACAGCAAGACGGCAGACACAGCGTCGTAGGGAGAAGCAGAGGAGAGAGGGCCGGAAGAGACGGGAGAAACGATTAGAAGAAAGAAGGAAGGAAAGAAGGAAGGAAGGAAAGAAGGAAGGAAGGAAAGAAAGAAAGAAAGAAAAGGGCATGAAAGAAGAAGGGAGGGACACATGCCTCACCAGAACGAGACCGGATCCAGGGGAGAAGAACCTCAACTCGCGCCTGCAAGCAGAAGGGAAAGAAGGGAGCGGAACAGGGGGAAGGAGAAAGAGGACATAGAGGAAAGAAAGAGGAAAGAGCCCGACGGGCATCGAAAAAATGCCGACAGAAGACAGAAAGGATTTGGGTTAGAGTTGCAAGTAAGCCCATAAAGAGAAAAGAAAGAAAGCACATGGGGAAGCTGCAGTGAGGAAAAACGGACGCGAAGAAAAAGGAGAGAAGGTTATGAAACATTTCCCTTCCCTTCCTGCGACTTGACTTACCCTTCCCCTTCTCCGTGTGTGGAGATGTGCATGACATCTTCTTCTCGAGGTTCCTTGGACTTCTTCTGTGAGGGTCCTTCTCGATCACTCCCATCCTCAAAGAAAGAAGCAGGAGGGAAGGAGTTCTCTTTGTACTTCCGAGACTGCACCAGTCGTCCTGTCAAGCAGACAGAGCCGGTTCCTTTGTCTTGACGCACGCTGAAGATCAGACGTCCGTACTGCGCGCCTTGGTGGTCGAACATAAGGAAAGAGACCTCCGCTGCGCTCTCAGCAGAGGCTTTGGATGCACCGGTGGCAGGTGCAAAAGAGAAGTTTAAACCCTCATCCCTCTGCTTCTCAAGTCCCGCACAGTCTGCCGACGTCGTCACACAACACGATGCCGATGTGCCGTGCAGCCCCGCCCCTCCTGCCGCCCACTCAGGCACACACAGCGGCTGCGGCATTTCTACTGCCGTCAGCAGACGCTGACCTGCATTCAACAGAAGAACGACGATAAAGGAAATAATGAGCAAGTACATGTTCGGATGAAGTGAGAAAAGAAGTTGGATTCAAAACGCGATCAAAAAGTCTTTTTTTTTGTTTGTACACCGTCTCGTCGTTTTGTCCTACCATCATGGATCAACCTTGTCCCTCCCTCCCTCCCTTCCTCATTCAGTTACTCACTGATGCCACTCGCTTCCTCAAAGCGACCACTATTTATTTCTCAGCGTCTACCGATTGTTCATGTGTCCATCCCTTTCTGGTTCGGCAACATGTCTCTTTGCCTGTTCCTCTCTGCTCTCTGCATGCTCCTCTCTTTTCTCTCCCTCTCTGCTGTTTAGGAACTCTCCCTGACCGAAGAAATGAGAGGGACACCCAAGTTCCGACAGAAAGACTATATCGTCTTTTCTTTCCCTTTTTCTCCTTCTTCATACAGACAAACAGACAGAAGGACTGATTCGGGCTGCGGCGACCCATCCCTTCATTCATTTGGAATAGTTTCGAAGGGTACCAACTGAAGAACACAATTCAAATTATCATAAAATTGTGCGGACCTGTCTGACACGCCCTGAGGACGCACTCCACCGCTCTCCGTCTCATCTCCCCCCTCGGCCCCACATCGGCTTCTCTCGTGGCGGGGGGTGAGGAGGACGGCCCGATCATTCCCTGCGCGCACAAAGGAAGAAGAGAAGACAAATCGATGAGTACGACATTGATAACATGTTTGAATTGATGATTTTCTTGGTTTGCAGTCCAGCTAGGAACGGGAAAGAAGAAAGACAATGAGGGGCAGACTCCCTTACCTCAACTGCAGCCCCGCATCGTCGATCTAGGACGGCTTCCGCTGCCAATGTCCGTCAAGGAAACCTTCTCTTTCTCTGTTTTCCTTGGTTCGCTTCACTGTACTTTCTCGGGAAATGGGAAAAACGAGAATCCAGGCACAAACAGCCCCCCGTGGTGGAAGCAAAGATAAGATAAGAGAAGAGAAGAGAAGACAGACCCACCTCCACGATCCTCTTTCCATTCTTGTCAAACACGCCAACCGTCGACCTCCGCTCACTCCTGAACCTCTTAGCCCCCCCGCGCCCACTCCACGGCTCGCCTCCTCCATTTCCGTCTCTGTGTCCACAGCGAGAACTCCCGCAAAGAGAGGCCGCGTCGGGGGGGGCGCTCCGTCTCGAGGGGGGGAGGGACGGGCACGGGGAGGGGGAGAGCATGATGGAGGACGATGACGGAGAGGCGGCAGCGGCCCTCCCAAGGGACTTGAACGGGTACTGCGCAACAGCCAGGCACAGATAGGGGAATGAATTGGAAAAACTAGAATTAACCAAAGAGAGAAGCACAAAAAGGAAAAGGAGACGGGAAATCGACGATGGCATGCAGAACAAAAAACAAATATACACACGGACAGCGAAAAAAAAGTGAACGAACGAACGAACGAGGAGGCCGAAAGCTGATGGAAGAATCCGTCCATCCTCTCCGTATGCTGACAGGCAGGCAAACTTGAGTAGCTCTCTGTGTGTTCTTGTCGGCCGGTCTTTCGGTTTTTCCTCTAGGCAACTGTCATGAATAAAATCAACGCACCACTTCGTCAGCACGCAGCGATGGTTGGAACCACACAAACAGGACAAGACAATGCATCTATGTGTGGCGATCTTCCTGCCTCCTTGTAGATCTGTCTGTCTGTCTGTCTGTCTGTCTGACTGCGAAGTCGACTCCAAACCTTCGACCAGAGTTGTTTCGACAAAGAAAGAGACTCACAAGGGGGTCTGGAATGTTCAAGATCAGTTCGTTGCCTCTTGGAATGACCATATCAAGGCAGAGGTACTGCAGTTAGGCAGAGAGGATTGTCATCAAACCACAAACAGTACGATGAAACTTCCTTTTCCTCGAAGGCAAAGGGACACGCACAGAGTTGTGACGAACACGGAATCAGAAGGAAAGATAAGCAAGAAAATAAAGTGAACATAGGAGGAGCGAGAAAGAAGCTCTTCCGACAATTCAGCTCCTCTCCATAATTTCCCTTGGAATACGGGAAAGGAATCGTTACAAGAGACGTTTACAGAAGGAGACAGCGAGCCCACCCGATATTCCAGAAGGGCAAATCCATACATCGCTCTCTAGATATTATTTACCTGACAAATCTACGCATATTCGATCGTGTAGGCAGAGAGAGAGAGAGAGAGAGAGAGAGAGAGAGACGGATAACGGACTCACTTGGGACCGCGGCATTCCTTCCAAAGCAAATTCAGGCCCACGCACTAGAACCTCAGCAGCTGCTGCCCGAGCCTCAACCGTCCTCCCCCCCTCAGAGTCAGAGGAAGTTTCCGAACCTTCTGGAGTTTCCAACCCTCCACCAACATACACGTGACCCCCCGCACCGACACGGGGAAGACCGCTGGTTTCGCTTTCTCCTCTTGCAGCATCTGCAGCGGCAGCGGCAGCTGCGGCCGCAAACCCCAAAGCCAGGCCACGTGGGCCTTCTCTGTCATCATCCTTCTGTTGTTGGCTTCCCTTTTTTGGCCTCGGCCTGTCTTTTTTGGATCCTGCTGCCTTCAGGTGTCCATGGGAAAAGCAGGACTTTCTCTCTGTCCTCCACGCTTCCTCGTCTTCTTCCTGCGAGAGAAACCGACCCCCTTCCGCCTCTTGTCTCTCTCGCCTGTGCTTCTTGCGTATGTAAATCGCAACCACGACAACCACAGTGAGAAGAATTCCACCCAGTAGAAGAAAAAGGCCAAAGACTGTGAGGGCGGACGCATTGGAGAGGGTGCTGGAGGATCCTAGGGGGGAGTGGAGTGCATCGGCTGGCTGCGAGGGTTTTCCTACGTCTGCTGATTTGGATGAATTCAGGAACAGTCCAGAAAAGAACTTTTCAAGGCTTCCACTTGCCGCACTCTGCCCATCACCCCCTTTCTTTGTCTGCTTCACCTGGGCTTCCTTCTGGGTATCCTGTCTTGACAAAGAGCGAATGGAATCGAATGCGTGGCTTCGGGCCTGCCTCCTCCCGCTCGGCCTTTCGCTCGGTCCCAGCAGGAAAGGATTCAAGAGTGAGCTCTCCGACTTCAATGTCGAGGGAGGGGTGTGTGTTGGGGGCACAGCATTTGGTGGCAAGACTGACGGTGCGGGTTCGTTGGGAAGAAGAACCCCCTCAGAGACGACGATAGCGGAGGGACGGGGACCAACTGCAGACAGCAAGCGAAAGAGAGACAGGAACACAGCATGAACATAGAATACACCGGAGGAGAAATAGAAAAAAGGGAGCGAACTCACAGGTTCCTGCTTGCAGAGGAATCGTGAAGGAGACTCCTGTGTCCGTTCTGTTTTGGACTGCGTCGCTGAACTTGTCTTTGCGGGAAGACGAAAATGGATTCTGGTCCCTCCACTGTTGTGGGCCACCTGGACTTCGGAGAGCAAACATGTCAGTTCTGTTTGCACTCATATCACTCTCCGATTTCAGTCAAGAATGGCGCCGTTCTCCCTTCTTCACAACCAAAGATCCGGAGATAACCGCTGAGACCCCTGTCCACACAAACAGATTTTCCTTCTGCATCAGCTTTTGCGGGTTGTGCCAATTGAAGAAGCAATCACCGTGACCTGCACTGTTGGGCGAGTTGGGGAAGAATGTGATGGGAGGAAGCTGCTCCATCAACAGATTCCTGCAGATTCCGGGATATTGATTCCAAGACTTTCCGAGACAGATCTTTAAATTTGTCATAAATTTTGGAGACGGCCGGCATGGGACTCATGGGAGTCGGTCCCGCAACGCAAAATTTTGCGGTCGAAAATCGGACGTACGTCGGTCGCGCGCACGCGCGGCGCCCACGCACATGCACCGCGGCCGGCGGCGGACCGGCGGGCCGCAAGCAGCCGCCAACTAAACTAGACCTCATCCTACTTCATCCGGCTCATCAATTAACTGCAGATGGCAGCGCATTGGCAGCGTTTAGAGCTACTTAGAGCAGCGTCAGCTTGCACGAAGATCGTACAAGAGAGCGAGGGGGATAGAAGGGGAGTTTTGGTAAGTCGGACTAAGTTCTGGAGACCGCTAGAGACTGGAGTTTAAGTTGAGGGATACTAAGGGATACTACCGCCTAGCTTGACACAATTGACTGCCACTCAGACTGCGTTTTCATTTTTTTTTTCAAGTTTTAATGTTTTTTTTTTTTGCTTGAAAGTACTTGAAAGTTCTAGAAAATTTAAAAGTCTTTTTTTTTTTTTTCATGAAAATGTGAGCTACGTAGAGCTATGAAGAACGGTGAAAGGCGGCAGCCCCCAGCAGCCCCCGCAATATAAACTTGCATGTATATCCCTTTTTATTATTTTTAACCAGTAAAAATCTCAGTTTGCTTTCTTTTTGTTTCTTTTTTCGAGACATAGGATCTAGCATAGAATTTTTTTTTTACCATGTTTTCGGGCACTTTCTTTCAAAACATATTTCTAGACATAAAATTTTTTTTTGCTTTCTTTTCAAAACATAGGCCATGTCAAAGATTGGATTTTGTTAGATTTTGTTTCGGCCTGAAACTAAGGCCTTAAATTTCAAGTAGCTCACAGTGTCAGAGGGATCGTTACCGGCAAACAACCAATCACATCCATTACTAAGTTACATTGTGTGCCTTCTTCTGCAGTGATGTATAAAAAGAGGAGTCTTTGAAAGCCCGCCGATGAGACTCTTTTGTAAGAGTCGAAACGGCCGTCCCAGCAGCGACAAAGACAGACACAGACATGCATGAGCAAACTTTCAAATGTTGAGTGTAAGTATAGAGTGCAGTACTAGCAGTAGGAACAAGTAGATCAATCTCTACTTACCAACTATTTCTTAAAAGATAATAGGACCGTGAACCCTATTTATTTCTGTGCATTAGGTTTAATAAACGTTACTCTGCAAGTTGCCAGGAATATAAAGGAATTTAAGGGAGGAACATGAAGGAATATCCAGGAATATAGGGTAGGAATATGAAGGAATATGTAGGATCATGCAGGAATATGAAGTAGAAATCTACAGGTCAAAATAAACAGGAATTTAAAAAATAAATTCCTGTAAACTAGGAAATTAAGACATAATTTCCCTGCAGCAGGAATTTGCTAATATTTACTAAAAAATATGATATGTAGGAATATGAAGGAATATAGAAGAATATGAAGGAATTTGAGGTACTAGGAATATGAAGGAATTTGCAGGAATATAGAGTAGGAATAAAAAAAAAATTAATGATTTTCTAGTACCAGGAATTTTAATTTGAATTCCTACCGATTTTTACCTGTAGATTCCTGCGTCATATTCCTGCATAATCCTACATATTCCTTCATATTCCTACCCTATATTCCTGTATATTCCTTCATATTCCTTCCCCAAATTCCTTCATATTCCTGGCAATTTGCAGGGTATATATTTTTAAACCCGCATTGGCTTTCTCATGATTTTGATATGTGATATTCTGTGGTTATAAAAGAATATAAAAAGACTTGCACGTACTCTTGCAGAAGTTTGTAAAAAGTACTAAAAACCAAATGATTAGAAAGTTTAACGATGAAGCGGCTTCTAGAGCGGCTTTTTAAAAAAATTATCAAATCGAATCTTATCAAATAATTGAATCTTTAAATTGATTAAATTCTACAAATTAGACTTATCTAAAATTTTAAATCTTACTGCTAATAGTTTGATGCTATCAGTTTGATGCTATCAAGCATGAATGGTGCATGCTTTTAAATAGTTTATTGCAAAGAAGCAAACAATGGAGTGTTGTTTTGTATTGAAGATCAATACCAGCCCTGGTTGCCGGCAAATGGAAGCTTAAGAATATAGCACATATCAGGGCACCTGCCGCATGTCGTCAATCAATTACTGATTCACAATGATGGCTTCCAAAAAGTTTTGTGGAGGGGATCGTCCAAAAAGCCGTCTGTGGACAGCTGCAAGACTCCGAACTGAGTCTCCTCAAGACCTTGTTCCTCGGCACTCAGCGAGCTCGCAAATTGGCTGCAATTGATATCCATCGACGGGCTCAGCACCTGAAGATTCTGAAGGACTGACCCTGAAGCATTTCGTCCTCGTGAGCAGAGAGGGGAGC
Source organism: Chromera velia (assembly GCA_018398765.1). Taxonomy (NCBI): domain Eukaryota; family Chromeraceae; genus Chromera; species Chromera velia. The sequence continues at coordinate 12,546 of JAHBMJ010004644.1, read as the reverse complement.
AGTAACATCCCGGGCCCACCCGAGCAGTCAGACTGACGCTTATAGACACGAGAAGACCACTCTCAGCCGGAACTGACCGTGTGTTCCCGATTGCAGGAACGAGAGACCTTGGTTGATCTGATCCTTCACGTACGTGTCCGGTTTTTTGTCCTCTTGTGCACTGGGGTTGTATTCCTCCTGTTTGAAAGGCGTCACCGACACTGCACCGGTGAAGTCTGGTACCGAGGCCTGCAAAAGGAAAGGGATCTGGTTTTGGGATCGCTGCGACGGGTTTCTGAAACTCCGTGTCCGTGTAGCTCCTCACCTTGAGAGCGTCAGAAGCGTCGGGAAGCTGCGAGATTGTCATATCGTCAAAGTCGTCGTCATCTGCTTGAGTGGAGGTGATGTCCCATCATGCCCGCAAATCACACGCTGTCTACTATATATAGAAGACACGTCACTTGCGTTGCAGACCTGAGTCTCCCGGGAGAACTTCGACCTGAGACAAACAGATTTCGAAGGGTCTTCAGAACGGAAAGCACCGACTCAAGCAAACGGAAAGCAGACGGAAACGTACTTCAAAGCGACTTCCTTCGTCGAGGGCAAGAGCTGCCGCCAGCAGAAGCACTGCCCCCAGAAGAACCTTGAGGACGTTATTCATCTCGCCAAGCTTTGTGACCTCTTAACTCAAGAACTCTATAACCAGGGCTCGAGGGCTCTTGTGGCGTCCCAAAGAGGCTGGAAGGGATGCTTTTGACTCTAGATCTTGATCGATCGATCGCGTTCGACGGAAATCAAACCATCGATCGGTGGGCGGACGACGGTCTGCAACACATCGATCGATCAGCCTTCGCACGCGCTCTTCATATTATCGATACTATCGGACATCGGTATCTATATGTGTGCCTGCTCAGCTAGGGGAGCTCTTTCTTCTTTGCACAATTGATTCATTCATATCGACATATGTTTGCAGGATTGACGTACATGTATACTGAAGTTGTATTAATAAGATGTTGCATGATGCATGGTTGGTGACCGTTGGTCGGACCGCGTTTGCACATGTCGCATAGATGTTGCGCAAAATGGTTTTGCGCGTGCAAATGCATGTGTTGCATGCACATGCATGCATAATGTTGCAACATGTTGCAAAAGCGCTCGTGCATGCATTACCGATACAGCATACGTAGTATTTAATATATATTAAACTGAGGACTGTGTGGACTCATGCATGGACTTCAAGCCTCAACAAAGATGCCAGGGAGGCATGCACAGAATGTCATTTGATAGTTCGTGAAGCAGACAAACTTCGTTGGCAGCTGCCTAACTTACTCCGTATACAGCAACATTGTTCGCCTGTTTCATGTATTAATACGTTCGTCGTCAACCTGGGTGGCATTACCTGCGTCTTTCTGCTTCACAGTAAACAGCCGCTGTAGCATCTTCCCGAATGACCAGAACCACATTGCTGTCAGTAAGATCGTGAGAACTGCAGTGTACGCATGAGCCTTGTTTGCATGCGGGGAAATAAGTTGTCTATATGCTTGTACACCTGCTATTATCTGCAGATCGGTCGGTCTTTTTCTCCTTCAACTTTTACAAGAGGCTGCTTCCTCTCTTGGAGGGGCCACTGAAGAAGATACCACTCTTGACGTCCAGTCACTGCTCTTTGACTCGAGAAACTCCGCTGGACTGGCGAAGACCTTACCGTGAGTCCTATCAGGTTGGATTCGCGCCCCTCTCCGAACACTTGAATAGAGTTCTCATCTTTCCGCCCCGGTGCATGTGCTGACTGTATGCAGGAACTGCCACTCCACGTACGTCAAACGTGCTCATCGCTGCTCAGTTCACTCTCTGCAAAACGTTTATATATGGATCCTTCTCTCTTCTGTGTTGGCGAGCCCTTGCAGGTGCTATGAAAGGTGCGTTACATCCAGTCGACTGACCAAAGCAAATCGCCCCTCTCCTGTATTGTATTAATACATGCGGGATCCAATAAGTGGTGCTGATGACTAGACCTTACGTTTGTGTTAGTCGAGGGACAGAGCAACACACACACACACACACACACACACTCGCGCCCGCAGAGAGAGAGAGAGAGAGAGAGAGAGAGCGATGAATACATTTACACGAATTTGTACGCACATATACTCCCGAATATGCACACGCCCACAAGTGTGAACGCTCGCATTGAACATCGGAAAAGACAAAATCGATGAACTCACGACTTGGTCGAGCAGACCCTACAGGGCAAGCTTGTCTGAAGGAAAAAAAGGAGTGACCGGTTCTTCGGAGAACTGCTGAATGCATAGAGACTTGCAGAAGGTTGAAATTTGAATTTGCGTTTTTTTCCTGTGTTGCTTTCCGTGCAGGAACTTCCCGTGCACTCTCTTGTAAGTCCTGGCCAAAATGCGTCATGTTCCCTTTTCGAGTATCCGCAGACGAAATGGTGACGACTGACTCGAATACTCACACACACCCTCGCTCCCCTTGTACCTTTGGACGCCAATTTGCAGCACCCACGCGGAGACCGCCGAGGAGTTCGAGTCAGTCGATTTATCTTTCTCGTGTGAAACTTTATGTGTAATGCATGGTGATTCACGGTGACACACGACCTCTTCCCTTTTGTCCGCTTGCTGTTCCTCTCCGTGCAGGGACTGTGACGAGTAAGACGCCTTTCCGGACAGGTTTTCATGCTCCAACCTTTCAAAAATTTCTCTCGTTTGTCTTTCAAAGGGAAGAAGTCCCTCATCCACACAGCAGAATTGGCTCCCAGCTCATCTCCCTACGCAATACTGACCAGGCTCTCATCCAAATCCAGCTTCGCCTCTGTTCTCTCGCATCTCACTCGCTTCAGCTCATTGGCTTCATATGCAAATCAATGTGCAAATCTTTAATTGTCGGTCCTCTGTTCTTCTGCCTGCATTTCTATCTTACACTTGCAGCTTCTGTCGACCGTCAGTCAACAGTGACGTGTGAATGTGTCGTTTTGTCGCATTGATCTCTTCCTTTTATCGCTTCCCGTCTCATTTCCGAATTGTGTCGCTACTCTCTTACGACATTGACGCATTGCCAGTCGACCTTTTTCGGCCTTTTTTCGCCTCGGCCTCAACCCTGCATTGTCTGAAACATCGAGTTTTTAGGGAGGAAGGGCGTCAATCCTGAAAGACCCCAAACATTATCCGTCACTCTTGTTGAACGGACACCCTTCACGTTGTGTTCTGATCGCGCAGACTGACGAAAGACAAAAAAGTACGGGAGGGACGGTTGACCGCCAGCGTTGCTGACCTGCTGACCGCCAAGCCTTCCAATCCTGCAAAAAAGTGCCCAATTCGGGCAATTCCGGTGGACGGCTCCACTTCCCCCACTGTTATCAAACCATGCGAAGAGTTTGAGAAGAGGCGCAGCTGTTTCGACAGGTAGATCGCTCAACTTCAACGGATTTCTGTGCCGCATGCACCCTCTATGTTCAAAACATCATAATGCCTCAGGGCTCCTCTGCTCAGATTGATCGAACCTCCTATTTAAATTCTGTGTACAAGTGTTTTTAAAATTGTCTCTCTGTAAATTGATTCATTGTGGTTTAGCCTGTTTTTTACTGTCTGCATTCAAACCTTTTTTTTTCGCTGTTCAAAATACCCCTTTGCAGATGCCGAAAAGTACGAGAGGTGAAACTCGCACGGACACCATGGGAGGCTCAGCTCCTTGCCAACAAAGTTCTGGAGATGGAACGGAGCGAATCGTTCCCCCTGTCGTTTTGCGAGGCGGAGGTCCCTTGCACCTACACCCCCCTATTCTGTACATCCCAGTACTCAGCAGAATGCCAAATTTGGATCCAAAATAGAGACGTTGAGGGTCCTCCGATCTACAGGCCGTGGAGAATGAAGTGCAAAGACTTTCGAAGATGTGGGCAACAGGGGTGCAATCCTGAGAACGTCGCCGGACCAGTACTGGACATACACCCCGAAACGCATTCAAAAAGCTGCCGAGCGCCCATGTCTGCAGATTCCTCCGGTCTCTTCTCCCAGACCCTCCCATGCGAGGACTGGCGCCTCCCCCAGTGTGACGATGTTTGTGATTACCTCACGAGACTGAAGGTCTCGGGAAGGCGATTTGATGAAGAACCGTGTGAGTTGACAGGTCGAAAGATGCCTTCAGGAACAGTTTCCAGTGCTGAAGAACAAGAGGAGGAAGAGGCCCCATTTCAGTCGACATGCGGCTCCTTCGAGCTCTGTGCAACTCGCTGTTTGGCACCTAGATTCTTCTCTGCAAAAGAAGACGAACGCTTGTACACGATGCATAAATCTGGCTTTGATGCTGCTGCAAGGGCAGCACAGGCGGTGTGGGCTCGATCCTTCGAGGATCTCGGCATCTTGCTCCCTGATTCTGTCAGTCTGTTGCAATCCTCCGATCAAATCCATTTGAAACCACATCATCAGACTCCTCGTCCAACAAAGAGAGGGAAGAGACCACCTGATGCCAGGAGGATTTTTGACAAACGCAACAATACCAAAGGGCAAGCCTGGAGGGTGCCCTCAGCGTTCGTTGTTGACCAAGTGCCATCCCTAAAAACTCCCCATCATGACATTGGAAAGAAGTTCCCTTCCCAAGCCACTCCCCCCACACAACCGAAGAAAGCAGCGTCTGAGCTTTCCAGCTCTGTCCCACCTTTTTTGGTGCCTTTTCGGATGGTCACGCAGACCCTCGCCCTTTGGTTTGGCATGGATCCTTCCTCCTCTTCCTCTGCTTCTTCTGTATCAGAAGCACATGATGTTAACAAGCTTCCTTCATCTGACGGCAATTCAATTGGGGGTGGTGTCTCTTTTGAGCAAATGAGCACAAAAAAAGGAGATGTCATGGCAGCTTTCGATGCTGCAGGGCAAGCACAGAAGGAGGCCAAAGACGCCCACTCGGCCGCAAGGAAAGCGGCAGAAGCAGCGACCGCCGCGCAGGGAGAGCATGCTTCTGCCGCTGCAGCAGTCGCCACAGCAAAGAAGAAAGCCGCAGATGAAGCAAGGACAGCGAAGGTCGCAGCGATGAAAGCAGCCAAGGCTCAGAATGCTGCGGCACGCGAGGCCGAGAAGACGGCAGAGATTTTGGCCGTTGAATCTGACGAGGCCGAAAGAGCCGCAGATGAGGCAGCTCATCCTTCCGACGCAGCTGCGACTCCGAGCACCAGCGTAAGCACAGAAGAAGAGAACGCAAGACGAGCAGAAGCCTTAGCTCGATCCGATGCCACTTTGGCAAGGATGGGCGTAGAGAGTGCAGTTCTCCGAACAAAACTTCTCCAGAGTGGAGTCACAGCAGACGCACTTGTGAGCTTACACGCTACTCCGACGGAGCTGCAACGAGACGGACTGTCAGTTCTGTCACATCCATCTGGTTTGCTCCTTCATTGGTGCTCTGGTCTTGTCACTGCTTCGTTGAATTTCTTTGTATTCTATTGCAATGATGACATGCCAGAACGGAAAGAGAGGTGATTACAGTTCGAACTGCATAATCATAGCGAGATGAAGTGCTTCCCTTCTTTCCTCGTTTCATTTTCTTGTTTTGGTGTCGGAAGATTGAGAGAGCAGGACAATGCGTGTGAATCCTGTTCCAATGAACTCGGAAGTTCCGTTTTCTTCGTGCTTTTTCTTTCTGTCCATACAACTGCAGGGATCAGCACACGGTGTATAAGGCTGTGATCAAAGAGCACAATGCGGAGAGGAAACAGCTGTGGAGTAGGCAGGACAGCAGGTGAGTCAGTCTTTCAATCTGTAATAACTCAAGGTAAACAGCAGTACATCCGTCAAAACGAATTCTGTTCGATTCGACCCAAATTGTGCTTATTCCTTCAGGTGCCCTCATTTTACTCCGAGCAAGGACCGCATTCATGTGGCCGGGTCTTCTCTCTCTCTCTCTCTCTCTCTCTGTATCTCTCTCTCTCTCTCTCTCTCTGTATATATATATATATATATATATATATATATATCGCTTTGCTGCCGATCTCAATGTTTTTGTCCCTCCCGCACTTGACGATGCCCTTAATTCCACGTGCCTTCTGCTCCCTCTGTCTGTGCGTCTGTCTGTGTGCTTGCAGCACTCCCCTCCCAGATGCTTCTCAGTCGGTGCCAGTGGAGACGGTGGAGTTCGACCTCAGAGAGTTCAGAGACGCCAAAATTGGTGCCCCGGACATATCAGAACGACACCTTGCTCCTGCAGAACTGAACCGACTTCACCTGTCAGCCATTTAGAGTAGAAGTCGTGCAGTAGGTCCCTTCCCTTGTTTCCACTCGAGCCCTTTTCCTTTTGCTGCCTGCTTCAAACAGACCTGCATTCATTCATTGACTTTGTCGTGTGGTCTGTACCGCGCTTGTTTTTTTCATCTTTGAAGTGGCATTTGGAATGATAAAGCTCGACGAGTAGTAATTCCGTTTCTGTCGTTACGCCTTGCGTGGATGCAGAGATCCCACAAAATTTTATTCCTTTATTGCTCAACAAGCAAAGGCCAAAAACGGAATCCGCAAACTTCACGAGTCAGTTTTCAGAAGTGGGACACGAAAAGCTTTGAAGCACAAAGAGAGACACAGAGGTCTGTGACGCATCTGTTTTCGAGAAATCTGTTTCGATGTGTTGAGATAGTCCTGTGAGGCCCTGACGGAGGGGAATTAGCATGGTCATTGCGTGGGAGTGCAGAAAGTCGCTGTAAGCTGGCGTTGAAGTCTACTGCAGGCAAGAAGTGATCCTGTAAAGACACGAAACCGAAAGCACAAACCATTCAAACGCAGCTGACAAGAAAGGCTGGCGGCAGTTCTGAGACTGTTCTGCAAGACTGAATCATGTTGGAACGTGTGCGATTTTTCACCTAGACTCTTGCTTTCTTTTCTTCGCATTTCTCTTCTGCTTCTTCTTCGTCTTATACTTCTTCTTCTTCTTCGTTCCTTGTTTTCCTCTTTTTCTTCTCCCCTCTCTGCCTCTTTCCTTAACTCCTCATTCTGCCTCGCTTCCCTTTCTTTTGCAGTCCAGAGTTCCATGCAGAGAACCGCGAGACCGTGCAAAAGGGATTCGAAAAGCTGAACACAGATGAATTCAGCTTTCCAATTTCCCTCATGGCAAAATTGGCAGACTCCGGGATTGGACCCGCAGACCTTTACGCCCGGTATATGACCCCGAAAGATTTGGAGACCCTCTCCGAAGATGGGTGGGTGGGTGGGTGGGTGGATGGGTGGCTTGGCTTCAGACAGAGAGGCACAGAGAGACACGTGTACAGCGAAATCTTCACGGCTCTTTTGCCCATTTTACTCACTTGCCCTTCCTTTTCACGCAAAAGAAAGAAAAACGCAGCCCGGCAATACATACGACTAGCTCTCAAAGTGTCTGTCAATCTCTGTGCAGCGGTCTAAAGCAACCCGGATTTTTTCAGCAGCATGCAGTCACAAGGACCAGAACCAGAACAAGAACAAGAACCAGAAGAAAGTCGATCAGGAGAGGAAGGGGAAGCTTTCTGAGCTTTCTACAGCAAGAAGGAGAGATGCAGACAAAAATCGAGAATTTCTACAACCTCCTCGCAGACGAAGTCGCCACACGCAGGTACGAATATTTGCGCTTCGGAAAATGAAGGCAAGCTCCGCATATTGTTCCTGTAATGAGGACAAACTCTTTCTCTTGGCCTCGTGCGTCTTCGTGCATCTGGATGTATGTCAGCTAGGTCAAGCACAGCAAAACACTTCAAACCCCTCCACAGAGTGAAATACCATCCTTACGAATCCCCCCTGAATGTACCGATTACTTATGCAGTGCCCTGGCACAAGTCGAAGAGCTCCGTCTCGACAGGGTCCGAAGGCGGACGTGGGAGGGTGCGGGGATCCCCCCTGATTGGGCGGACGTCAGGGATGGGTTTGCAAGAGTAGGACTCACTCCCCGGAAGCTCCAGAAGACGAGACTTCTTCCAGGACAGCTTCGACACCTGGGCATGTGAGTAGAAAGCCAGAGAGAAAGTTGGAGGAGTCAGCAACTCTTCCAAATCAAAAACGGTCACACGGGGAAAAGGACAGGAAACTTGACAAGAAGGGGATTAGCGGAATAGCACAGAGTCTTGAAGATGAAATGGCGCTCTATTACCAGTGGTGCTTTTTGCCTCCCACTTCATTCTCTCTCTCTTGGAAGCTCTTTCCACTCCTCCCTTCCTCCCTCCCGGCTTCAATTTCCTCTGCTGCTCTCTCTCTCTCTCTCTTCTTTTCTCTCCCTCTCTTTCTTGCGGGCGCTCACGCGACGACAGTGTGTTGTTGACAGCGACAGGAAGGGCAAATTGTCAAGGGACAGTGAATCTGCGCGTGACAGCCACAGCGAGTACAATGCCGTGTCTTGTGCATGGTTTGCTTTGTGCGTGTGTGTGTGTGTGTGTGTGTGTGTGTGTGTGTGTGCAGAGACCCTCGAGGGTTCTACAGGAGGTACCTCTCGACGATGCTGCGGAACAGTGGCCAGGTGGCGGGACGGGGAGAAAGCGGGTCAGTCTGAACTTCGAGGATGGTCTTTTCACACAGCATCTTCCTTCAGGAGAAGTTCGTTGTCTCCAAAGGCATGCGCATGCAGACCTGCCTGGCCCTTGCTGCCTAGTGCAGAGAGGTGTGGCTAGCCTGTTAGCCTTAGGGGGGGGGGATGGGACTACAGCGATGCATGTGACCGATCTCCAGAAGGACTGATCCAAATCTCCTTCCTTCCTAGATTTCCGTAGATGTGCACGAGTGCGACACGTCAATTCTGTCTGTGCAGGAAGGGTAGGCCTCTGGCGATCTCTGGGTGGAGGCGTGCAGGGTACAGTGAGCAGGTTCTGAGTGACGACCAGATCGCCCGATTGGACCTGAAACCGGAGGACTTTGTGGCGATGGAGATCAGCCCTGAGGACCTGAAGGCAAAGAATGTGTCAGTTGGCGGTTGAAAGCGAATAAAAATTTGATTGGCATGCAGGAACACCATGCATCGATCTGTTCTCAGTAGATTTTGTTGAATCTTTCATGTCAGCGTGTGTGGAAAGGGGGGCTGCAGAAGATTTTGACAACCATCTCAAAGATTCAAAGAAATGATCCAAATGACATTTATTTCAGTCAGTCTCGGGAGTCTAAGTGGAAAAAATGGTGCGGCCTCAGTGAAGGAATATTCTTTTTTCTTCCTCTTTCGGCGACGTCTGCGGCGTTCTGTAGAAAAGCAGCTTGTGGAGGCAAAGATAAAATATTTCTTTTTCAAACAATAAAATCTGCTCTTTTTGCAGAGACCCTGCGGAGTTCTACATCTCCCGTTTCTTTCTCAATTTCAACGAGCAGAAACAAGAAGAAATCAAGTCAGACTCGATTAAAGTGCACCTCGGTATACAGTCGAGAAGCAGTCTCTGTGCATTATGTTTGCATATCCTATAAGTCACACCCATTCTGGTGGATGGTTGTCACGCTCTAATCTCACGAAGTCGCTTTTTGCCTGCTTCTGATGAATTTCTTTCGTCCTTAGAGGAAAACTGACGACGTATTCTTTGCACTTCTGGAGGTCTCGCGGTCCCGTACTTTCATTGACAGTCCATAGAAGATACGACTGCTTTTTCGAGATAAAAAGAAGAAACTGAAATTCTGTAATGCAGCAAGTCCGTCACGCGCCGCCGTCGATTTGTCTCCTCTACTTAAGCGACAGGAAGCAATTCCAATTCTTCTGTTTATATAGTTTTGCCCCTCTTCTTCCCGCCCCGCAAATCCGGTTACCTCCATCTTTGTGCAGAAATCGGATGCAAACAACGAGTGAAGCTGAGGAGGAGGATCTGCTGAAAGAGTCCGTTGGGATGGGTGGTAGAGCTGCTGTCTTGTCGGTCTGACCAAAGTCTCCTTTTCTCCGCCCTTCACTCGGAATCACGTTGTTCGCACAGGCAGATTGAAAGATCAACTGACATTGGTAGGTCTACGCACAGTGAATTAATGTTTGGGAGTGCTTTGAAACTTCCATGCATATGCACCTGCGCATGCATGCATGTATGAATGCAGGATTGGAGTGACATCTGCTGAGGAGGTGACAGAGATCCTCGAAGGGTGCCCTGGACAGTGAGTGCATGAGTCAGAGAGTCGATCAGAAAGTGAATCTAAAGGGAGGGACAAGCAGATCGAGTACAGAAGAGAGACAGACAGCTAGCTGCCTTCCTTTCTCGAGAAGCACCTTTCTTTCCTTCTTTCTTTCTTTTCTTTCTTTCTTTCTTTCTTTCTTTCTCTCTTTCTTTCTTTCGACCAGCCTGCAAAAATTTTTGGTTCCTTCCTTGTCCCCCTAGACAAATCATCATGCCATCCTTTTCCCTCGAGAATGATGGCTTTTGCGATGTCTTTTCCTACAGGTGCATCACAGAAATGTTGCACTACTGTTTGTTTCATGCTGCTTTGCCTGGTTCCACTCTGTCTCATTGTTTTTCGAACCCTGTTTCAAGAAGTCAGTTCTTCATTCATCGGTCCGTCTGTCTCACCCTTCTTCCTCGTATCTTCTCTCTTGCAGTCTCCCTTGCCCGGTTCTCGTCCCTCCTATTTGTTTTTCTGCTTAGAACTGTATTGTTCGTGCAAAACAGGGCGTGCTTCTCCTGTGTGTGTCTTTTTCTGCAGCATATTTGAGACATTCCGGTGCGATTTGAGGTGGGTCCCCAGCTGTTTGCTTGTGCGTTGATAAGTCTCCCAGTCTGTTGGAGGTCACTCTGATACGGTTTGACGAGGAAAATCCCTCATTGCATCCATTTTAGCTGGAGCCCGGTCCGGAAAGCTGTTTGTGTTTGCTTGCATGTTCTTTGGTGATCAAAATAATCCTTGAAGGAATTGTGTCTGTTTGCATATCCCCCAATGCCTGCAGCGAACCCCCCTGCGACTCCTTGTGAGTTCAAACGCCCTTCGTGTACTTACCTTTTGATTTGCTCTTTCTTTTGGGGGGGTAAGAGAGATTTGAATCGCTTTTCGGAGCCGTCAGTGGGTGGTAAAAAGAGAGGGCTGCGATAGGTATGGGAATATCTACGCGCGACTTGAGAAAAAATGAATCCGTTGGCAGACCCTCTTGGGGGAACGGCACTGGGAGTTGTGCGTCCTTTGCGTTTTCACAAATTGATTTGTTTTCATGTTGATCTTCCCTGCAAGTTTTTCACAGAAGAGAATGCCTTGTTCCCCTCCTGAGATGCTTGAGAAATGAAGAGTAAGAGCATGTTTCTTCCCCCTTGTAGACAAAGCTTTTCCCTTCCTTTCCTCTTTGCTTTGCCTTCTCCCCCTCTCCATTCCTACTGACATCCCCGCACATGAACTTCGTGCCCTCTCAATTCGCCAACAACCGACGACACGACTGGCGCATAACTCAACCAACAAAACGCCCACGCACCTTCCACAGCTGCATGTAAGTAAGTCCTTTGACTTCAACTGCCTGCCACTGCATTGTGAAAGAAAGTGGTTTGTTTGCTTAGGGTCTGGGGTGCAAGAGAGAAAGAACTGTGCTGACTGACCCTTGAGGACATGCAGAGAAACAGACTTACTTATCCTAGGGATCTCTCTTCTCACGAGGATGTCGTTATTTGTTTCCATGGGCCTGTCTTTCTTGTGCCAAACTCTGCCAGAAATATCTGATTAACCAGAACAAAGCAAGAATGATTGCGCCTTTTTCCTATACGATTTCTTTTCTATATTGCCATCCATCCGCCCAGCTCTCGATCTGTGTGTACATATGTGCATGCATGCAGGCCTCCAGTTAAGGACAACCAACAGGTCTCCGAGGGGATCCGAGTCGAGGACGTCCCGAAGAAGAAGAGACGACATCCCTGCAAGGCAAAGGATGTCGAAGGGTGGGTGGGTGGGTGGGTGGGTG
>JAHBMJ010004640.1:49419-71217 GCA_018398765.1 Chromera velia | reverse complement strand
AAGTTTGTTATCTACTGCAGCAGGGATGGCCTGTCGTTTTGTCCTTCTTGCTGTCACTTTTCTGTTCGTCTTTTCTGTCCTCTTCTGCCTCATCACGCTCTCTCGGTGGCCACTTTGGTTTGCTGTCTCACTACAGGGAGGGTTGGGGGGGTAGGGGGGTAGGGTGCGTGAGGGATGGGTGCATCACCTGGGCGGGGCGGGGGGCTGGGGGGTCGACTTGGAGGCCTATCCGGAAACAGCTAGGACGAGAGAGCAATCAGCTCTTAATTTCCTGCACTTAGCGGGGTGGCGGGCCCAACAGGCAGATTTTCGCTTTTTTTGATCGGAGCCTTCGATCTCGTCCCTTCGTACAGGCGTGAGGGGTGAGGGGAGGGGGGGAATTTTGTGAAATTTCTTGCAGAGTCAGGGAGGCAGGGAGAGAGAGACGTTTTGTTTCGAGCCGGCTGGCTTCTGAGTCTGTGTCCTCGCTTCATGCGTCGCTCAAGTCTTTCTCCCTCCCCCCCTTCTCACATACCTCCATGCCTTCACAGAGCCTCTCCGTTCCCTTTTCCTTTCTCCCTTTCCTCTGTTCTTTTTTTAGAAAGACAGATAACCCATTTGCACTCATTCCCCCTTCCCCTGTGTAACGGTCGCTAAAGTTTATTCACCACCGACCTGCCTGTCTGTCTGTCGGCCCTGCCTTGCTTCTGCACGACCTCGGAGCACTAAGGGGTGTGTGAGGGAGACGGCTGCCTTCTGGAGTCTCGAACCGAGATGGCCGGTTTGCCTTGTAGACTCCTCACCAGCATGGTTGGGCTCCGACCCCATTCCAGGTGGTTCAAGATGAAGGGGGTCGATCTCAGGCCGGACTGTTTTGATTGAAAATGGGGGGGTTGGGAGGAGGGAGGGAAGCGGCTCCGCCCGTGCCGCACAGCTGTAAAAGAGGGGAGGGGAGAGGGGGGCACTAGATCCGCTGGTGCATAGAGGTTCCCTGCCTGCTCGCCTCACTGTCTGCCTGCCTTCTTGTTTTGAACACGCGACAAAACCTTCGATTTTCAAGTATTTGAATCATGAATCTATAGTTATGAATGATGATCAGTCACCTCAGTTATAGGCTCAGTAACTAGTTTAGCAAGCTTAGCCTAGAGCTTAGCTATCAAATCTCTGACCGTAATGTATAATCCAGCTAGAGAAATAAATAAAACTACTTAAATTTGTATGGACCTAGGTATGGTCAATAAACAATGTGAAACTAGATCTGAAATCAGTTACTGCTATTACTACCATATAAAAGTGTACAAAAAAATGTATAAAAAAATGATAAAAATATCAATTTTTTGTACACTTTTAATTTTTGGTATCAATTTTTGTACAATTTTTTTTCGTCAACTATAAAGAGTTAGGAGCTCAAACTTGTAAGTCAAAACAAGATGTATAAGCACTGTTAGTTTAAACTTCTAACTCTTTATAGTTCATAAAAAAAAAATGTATAAAAAAAAAATGATATCATTTTTTTTTTCTTAATATCAAAAAATAAATTGATATTTTTATCATTTTTTTGTAGACTTTTTTTACATACAGATTTTTTTTACACATTTTTTTTTTGTCAACTACAAAGAGTTAGAAACTTAAACTTATAACAGTTATAAGGCATATAAAGATGTATATTAAAGCACTGTCAGTTTCAACTTCTAACTCTTTATAGTTGATGAGAAGTTTTCATATATGAAAACACGGGGAATGAAAACCTTTGGTACCAAACGGTGTTTGATGCTTAATGATACCATTTCAGAAATCCACCCCCCCTTGGTATCAAACATACCGGCTGCGCGCTCCAGGGTCGGTCTGCCTCTAGGGTCAGACTTTGACGATCTGCCTTTGAGGATATGTTTCTGGCTGTCTCATTGGCAGATGAACAAAAGACCAAGTTACTCCATGCATGCTATCGTCTGCGCATGCAGGAAGAATTAAAAACAACCTTTTTGGAGATTCGCCTGTTCCGCTGTTCATCTTGGCTGGCTTCTTCCCGTTCGTCTACGCTTTTGCAGGAGCCTGTCCGTGCTTCGTTTTGCCTCCCCCTTTCTTCACTCTCCCGCACGTGACACATCCTGCTCGCAAGGGACAATCGACAGGAACAAAGTGTCATGCACACGCACGGTATTCAAACTAATCATGGATCGAGTCAATTTGAATTTCACAACGGGTGTTCTATCGGCAAACGCAATCAGAGCACGTTTCACACTCTGACCATTCGACGGTGTTTTTTGTGTTGTTCAAGCATGGGATGGAAAGAGTTCGGAATCCTTCTGTATCTGTCATTTTTGCACAGAGCAGTACTTTGTCAAACGCCGCTCTGCTATCAAATCATTAGACTCTGTCATGACTGTGTCTGTTTGTGTGTGTGCTGCAGCTGCCACTTCAGCTTTTCGGTCTGCCTAGCTACCGCTCGCCCAGCTGGTATCAGCACATCAACCGACTATGAGAACGTGTTGGTTCTTCAGCCTTCCTCTGTGCCGTCTAGTTGGGGACACGAGCTGCAAAGAAAACGAATCAGCAACAGAGAATCAGAGAACGCGACAAACTCACGGAATGAAATGATTTCGGACCTTAAAAGTTTGCTATTGCGAAATATGTATTAATAGAATGATTCGAGATCTACTTGAAGAAAGAAGAGTCTGACTCGGAGGAAGAAATTGGATACCAGTGCCATGTCGATCGATCAAGAAACAATCTCACGGGGTTTTGGCGGGTGATTGGTGGATCCGCTGAGAGACATTAACACTGCATGCGTGTGTTGCCTCCTCACAAGCAACAGCATACGCACTTTCTACCCAATCGGTGGTCTGTGCACCTCCAGTAGCTGAATGAAATTAACCAAGTCAGCAAGGGAGCGCGAGACACAGACACACAGCCCGGATAAATTGCCTGACCGTCAGTCGACTAACGGGACGTGTGTATCGCTCGGGCTTTCACCGAGTGCGACAGACGAGCCAGAGAACAACCGACATCGACAGCTAGACTGGCGGACTGACCGACCGTCTTTCGAGACGGGGGGAGCAGTGAGATGCTCAACAACTGTGACCGTGCATACACCGACATGACTGCGTGCGTGTGTTGCCTCCTCAGAAGCAACAGCATACGCACTGTCATCCCAAGTGGAGGTCTGTGCACGTCCAGTAGCTGAATGAAATGAATCAAGTCAGCAAGGGAGTGAGATACAGACATACAGCCCATTGCCTGACCGTCAGTCGACTCTGAGGCACTGGACGTGCGTGTCGCTCGGGCTTTCATCGAGTGAGACAGACGAGCCAGCGAACAACCGACATCGACAGACAAGCGGACTGACCAATAGCCGTGTCGCTCACCGCAAAAACGAATCAACGAACGGCACTGAGGGATGCACATGCCGCCATGTGGCTTTCAAATACAGTGTACCAGAGGACACACTCTCAGGTATGCAGACACAGCCGTCTGGGAAAATGATTGGCGGACAATGACAAGTCTGGAACGGCAAGCTCCTCACTTTTACGCAGAAGCGGGACCCCAATCACCGCCTTGATATCGCAGCATCTGTCAGATTCAAAAGGGCAATACTAAGATTCCCAATTGAATTTGAAAGCTGCATTGGAAGAAATACATCTGAAGAGATCAGAAAGCTTACCAAGAGGCCTGTGTGTGTATGTGTGTGTGTGTGTGTATATGTGTGTGTATGTGTGTGCGTGTGTGTATGTATGTATGTGTGTGTGTGTGTGTGTGTGTGTGTGTGTTGTGTGTGTGTGTGTGTGTGTGTATGTGTGTGTGTGTGTGTGTGTATGTAAGACAGAAAGGCAGAGCGTCTGCGTGCACGCGTGTGTACAAGGAATGGAGGGTGCATGGGTCCGTTGGAAGGGCGAGGCCAGCGGCGGGGGCAGGGGCGGGGGCGGGAAAGCTTTTTTCTTTTCTTTTCTTCCCCCCTCGAGTGACTTGTTTGTGGCTTCGCCCGCGCCACCCTTCGCATGCAGCACACTATGCACGCACTCCCAAGCGTGATCCCTCGTGTTTCTGCCAGTGCGATTTGATCATAAGGTGTAGGGTGGGACTGAAAAGAGCTACCTGTCCATGCAGGGCGGTGAAACAAAAAAAGACTCTCAAAGAGGACCGAATGTAGACTGGAAAAGCATGCGGAGGTCATATAGACGGGGGAAGAGGGTGAATGAAGGATGGACAGCACATGAGTACACACGCTTCTTCAAGCTTTCTTGGTGCAACGGCTTTCCTGATCACACAGCAGCGCTCAAGCCATCCGCAGAGCTGCATTAATTGTCTGGTGAGAAAAGGGAGCATCCCGAATATGCTGACCATTCTGTGGCGCTTTCCTCTAAGCGACGGGGGCAGCTCAGCGATTTGTGCACACTAAAGAAAGAAAAAGAAGAGAAAAAGGAATCAAATTGAGAGGCCATAAATTTGCTGACTTCTTGCCGCAGCCTCATGCACTGCATGAAAGCGACATTTTCATTTTTAAGTGCTAGATCTGACGCTTTTCAGAATTCGTTTTCATTCCTCGTCAGTCAAGAAGGCTTCGCAAACACAAAAACAACCTAACAACACCCACAAGGGACCAATGGGATGAAAGGCAGTGACAACGATTTGCAGACAAAAACTGAACCGACCTCAAAGGTTCTTCTCGTTGGAGTTGCTTTCAGATAGGCAACAAAATCCTCTGCCAGGGGGTGCACCATCAGAAGGGCTGCACAAAGTTGATGCAGTGAAGAAAGAAGGAATGAGAAAAAAAAAGGCAGAGGGGAAACATGGAACAAAAAAAGGAAGAAGGGAAAAAAGAAAAGAAACGGAGAGTGAAATAAGGAAACAGGAAAGGAAAGAGGGAAGAAAGAAAAGAGGAAAGGTCGCAAGCAGGGAGGGCAGGAAGAAAGGAAAGATGGTGAGAAGAATCTCATACCATGCGAACATACACAAAAAGAAAAGAATGAAACAAAGGGAGATCAAGGAAAGAGGCAACATTAGGAACGTCGTCGAGTCTATTGGAAGGCGACCGGACAAATCCAATCGCATGAGGTCTCAAGGAATGAAGAGAGACAATGTCATTCTCTGGAGCACTTCCACAGCAGTTACACGCAAATGCAAGACGTTATGGAAAAGAGCCAGGGAAAATCAGTCTGCAAAGGTATCAAAGGTCACACAAAAGGTAAAAAACGCTCATGTACTTTTTCCTCCCTGAAGACCCACTCACTTTTGTGAGTCAATTTGCAGACTCTGGATGGGGTCGCGTGTGCAACTGTCGCGAATGTCGTCCGCAGGACGTTCACCTTCTTCGCCGCTCTGTTCACCCTGTCCAGAGCTTTTGCCGCGTCTGCGAATAGATTAGAGAGAGGGCTGTCAAAATGGTGTCTTTGAATACCAAACACCGCCTTCAATGCCACCTGTAAGGTCTCTCTCACCGAGTCGGCATGGGAATTCAGACTTCCATCTGTGGGGATAGAGACAGGGCAATGCGGTTGATCACGAAAGAGGGAAAGGGGATACTATATACAAGTTAGGGAGAGAGGGAGATACGGGATCAAAAGTGCACAGCGGAAGGTCGACAAAGGGATGAAGGGTCACTGACCGAAGGATGATGAATCTCCCGCACTTTCCTGATCGGACCATTTTCACGCACACGGCTCTCTTCTTCCTCCTCAGATGCGCACAGAGATGCTCGAGGAAATGCTCCGGAGACCAGTACTTTCCAGGTTCGAACTGCACGGTGGCTGTGGGTCGTCTCGATTCCACCAGGTCGTTCTCTCCTTTCACCCAGCTGTAGCCTCAGGACTCGCTTCATCTGTCTTCTCAGTTCCTTCCGCTCGGTGTCTGTCTGGCCTTGGATGGCTTGAAAGACAAAGTTCATCCCTGCTGCACAGGAGATGGTCTGAAGAAACCCCCATGCCCTAGCCCATGCAAGTGAACCCACCATCATTCACCCTCCAATTGCGAATATATAGCTCTCCCGTCTTGCTGTCGATCCAGCCCAATACTCTCGTCGCCTTTCTCCTCGGACTCAGACTGCTTCCTGACCTTTTCATTTGTGCATGTGCGGGCGTGCATGCATGCATGCATGCATGCATGCATGTAGTATTTTTGCCATGCATACACTTCACATGCATGCATGCATGTGTCCATCTTTCAACCCTCTATACAGTTTTCGAAATTCCCTTTTGGCAAGCACTATATAGCTGTGTATAGCGATGGATCGTGTTATCATCAACCTTCCTCCTGGAGTGTGGGTACCGGATGTCTGTTGGCCCCATACGATTCATGGACGTGAGATCTCTCGCATCTTCATTTGTGCAGCTTTGATCAATTGACGTGAGAGTCGGCGTGGGCATTGACAACTCAGAAAGAGGAGCCAGTATTCAACGGAAACAGAGCGATGCTGAAGTTCACAGCACTCTTCGTGCTGCTTTTGCCTTGGGGCGCTGACTCCTCCGAGGGCCCGCGCCCTCGTGGAAACTTCATGCAGGAGGCGTCGCCGCAGCGCTTGGACGCCTCGATAGAGGAGCATGTGCAGCAGCTGCAACAGAAACAAGCAGCAGGGAACGCGGACAGGGAGAAGGACAGCTTCCTGCCCAATGCATTCGCAGAGGTGACTGCACATGGCCAGGTCCGGGTGAAGACCGCAGCCAGGCAGGGGACAGGAGTTCTTCAGAGTGAGGGCCCCGATACAGAAGCGGAAACGGAAACCCCCACGGCCAGCGCTTACAACAACACGAACGACACCAAGACAGCGCACAAAGCCGGGGAGGAAGACGACAGCACTGCCGTGTCCATCATGGATGACACCTTTGCAGTCGACTCTGTGCAGTCTGACTGTGCTATAGGGAACTTCAAATTGAGATGCACTGCTTGGGGAATCCGAACGGTCAGTTTACCATCTGCATGGAGGCATGTGCATAAGCATGCAGGTCAGACGGTCTGGCACTTGCTCGCTTTGGGGGTCTTGCATGTCGATAGACGGAGTGCAGGATTGTGTGAGGAAGTCAGTGAGTCAGCTTGGCGGTCATCTGTAATGTTCGCTGGTAGCACAGACCGACAAACACGTGGCTGCTTGGGGGCTACGGCAGGTATTCATTGACGCACTTAGTTATACGCTCACAGTCATTGAGTCAGTGCCGGGCTACACTTCCTAGGCCCCCCCTCGTGACATCAGTCTCTCGCTCCTTTCGGCTCAGCTAGTCACTTAGGTATACAACCGTTCTGAATCCCACAGTTAGCGAGAAAGAACCAAGGAGAAGAACGGGTGGATGCTCCAAGGGAGACAGAGTGGTGGGAGAGAAGACCGGAAGCAGAAGAAGGAGGAGAAGAAGAAGAAACAGAAGGAGAAAGCAAAGCTTGTTGCATCACATGGTTCACATTTCTGAATCGACAGGCCTTGGCAGTCTCGCGAGTTTCGCTGACTCTCCTCAAGCAAGGAAAAAAGTTGTACATTAAATGCTGCTTTTATGGCTCCTTGCTGTGTCTCTTTCCCTGTGTGGCCTGTCTGCAGTACCTCTACACGGAAGTCCAGAAAATCGAGTTCGAAGGCAAACAGGAGATTGCATCCTGTGGTCAGTTGTCGACAGACCAATTTTGACATCAGAACAGAATCAAGCAGCATCAAGCAAAAAATAAAGTGGATAGGTTCCTTCTCATCTCTACCTGAGCAAACGACTGATTCACTAGCCAACCCATGATTGCAAAAGCGTACTGACAGGCACATGGACAGAGAGACATTCAGTCAGTCATGCAGACAGACAGAATCACAGACAGGAACAAAAAGGCGAATGCACCCTTCAATATCTCCCCAGGGCCCTTTTCTGACTTCTTTCCCCTGTTTTTGTTTTGTTTCTGCTCGCAGTTTCGTATTCTCAGAGAAAGGCACGATGCTACTGGGGGGTGTACAAGGACGGGAACGAGTGCTGTGTGACGGCGTCGGAGATGAAGGAAGTGGAGGACGGAGGATCCTGCACCTGCCCCTCTGGTCAGTCAGTCAGTCAGTCTTGCACTCTCTCAAGCAGCCTCTCTTACGCAGTTTCGCAGGCAAGCAATAGGCCAGGCAGGCTAACAGGCAGCCCCCTTGGGCTGATTGAGAGAGAGGTGTTCAGCACAGTGGCGGGAAAGCGGGCATGCGAGCAAGATGGCAGAGGGGGGAAACGAGGCGAAGCCGGAGAGAGCATGGTATTCAGGAAGGAAGGGCAGAACAAAATGTCAAGGAAATCTTTGGCGGGGGCGAGTCAGAGGTCAAAAAGATCTGGACGGTATGGCGGCATCTCTTGCCTCCCTTCTCTTGTCCTTCTTGAGAATGATTCGTGTAGTGATGTCGGCCTCCCGCTGAAAAAGGAATTCTCCCTCCCTTTCCGGGGCTTTGTCTTTTGGATTTCTTTTTTGTTCAAGTTTCTCATTTTGTGGATCTCAGTTGTTGTCTCTCCTAATGCAGTATTGTACGCACCCCGGCTCCTCTCACTGGATGTTCAAATTCTCTCTCTCTGTCTTTCTCTCTCTCTCTCTCTCTCTCTCTCTCTCTCTGCGTGTGCGTGTGTGTGTGTGTGTGTGTGTGTGTGTGTGTGTGTGTGTGCAGACTTCCCGATTGCTCTGAACAAGACAAGCTCCGACAAGACTGACTCGGAAAGCACCACCGTCATCCAGGTGGGTGTGCACTTTCGCTTGTGCAATCCATCGTTGTTCTTCTCGCTAGTAGGACTGTTGGTGCTGCTTGATTGCCCGGTCCATCACGAATCTAATCAATGAAAAATTCTGATCTCGTCCAGCGGTTCCATCTGTACACAAAGCTGTCGCTGCCAATGTGCTCCCGCCAGAATGTCTCCACATGCATGAAGGTTTCACTGGACTCCCAGGAGCATTTTCAGTACTCATACACAGTGGACGCGCCATTGCTTCGCATTTTCAACAGCAGACAGTAGAAACTCGTTTTGGGTCGGCGGGGGGAAAAGCGGAAGGAAAACTTGAAAAAGAAAGACGGAACTTTCCTCCCCCCCTTTCTGCAGAGCGCCGGACCGAAGCAGCGATGCCTTTTGAAGGAGGAGGGAACCGCCTCATTCAAGTGAGTGACTGTCTTAGATCGCAAATGCAAAAGCAAGGCCCTGAAAGATTGATTTGTTCGAATGGAGAGAGGGAGGGACAGGCCCTTGTTTTTTCTTTCCTTGCTTCCTTCCTTCCCCCTTTCCTTCTGTCACTGTCTGATGAATACCAATCCTTGCCTTTTTAAAATTCCTTCTTGAACATCTTGCCCCTCGTTGCATGCAGGCCCTGCATCCCTGATGAGTTCGAGCAGAGG
The DNA here is from genome assembly GCA_018398765.1 of Chromera velia. Classification (NCBI taxonomy): domain Eukaryota; family Chromeraceae; genus Chromera; species Chromera velia. The sequence goes on along the minus strand of JAHBMJ010004640.1, from coordinate 61,934 downwards.
TGGAAAGTCATTCGAATGGTCTGTCTGTTCTCTCTTTATTCATGTCCCTCTGTGATGCTGGACTTTCTTGTATCAGATCCTACTTCGAAGTCAGAGTCGCACTTTGCTGTGCAGTCAGCTGGGAACGTCTTGCTTGAGCTTTTCTTGTCTCTTGCGGCTCCTTTTTTGTTTTGCCCCTCTTTTTCCCAAAGAACAAAGTCTCTGCAATCTCTGTTCGATTGGAAGTCGTCCGTGTGACGTTCTGTATCACTTCCTCCCTTCCCATCCCTTCCCCTGACTCCCCTTCTGGCTGCATGGGTGCATTCATTCAGCTGGCGGAGTCTGAGGGCGAGGAGGAGGGAGAGGAGGAGACTGAGGACGTTATCCACTACAGGCTGATGAACATGAAGGACAAAATGTGCCTCGCTTGGCCAGAGGATGAAGACGGGTCAGTCAGACAGTCAGACACTTTGTCAATTTGCCTGCCTTCTTTACTGTCTGTCTGAGAGATTGCTTATTCGGATAACGAGAGAGTGGGTAGAGAGAGAAGTAAATTCCTCGTCGAGAAAGTTGCCTTTCTGGAGGTTTTGGTCCTGCACTGAGACAGAGAACATAGCGATCACCAGGCTGGCCACAGCTGGCTGCACCAAAGACCATAGGGAGAGGGGAAACACCGTACCAATTCGTCAAGAAGGAATAGAGAACATTTCCCTCCCGCCCCACTCATGCTTACTGCCTTCCATCTGCAACTGTTTTTGACTTACTGTCTGTGTGTCTGTGTGTCTGTCCGTCCGTCCGTCCGTCCGTCATAAGAATGAGTCAAGACAAGAAAAAGACAGATGACTGAAGACAGAATCCAATGTCTCTCTCTCTCTGCCTGGCTGGCTGGCTGGCTGGCTGGCTGGCTGGCTGGCTGGCTGGCTGGCTGCCTGCCTGCCTGCCTGCCTGCCTGCCTGTCTGTCTGTCTGTCTGTCTGTCTCGCAGCCTCATAATGCAGAGCTGTGAAGATGAGGGGACAAAGGTGGAAGAGCAAATGACGTGGTCAGTCGGTCTTTGTATGGCCCTTGAGACATCAAGGAAGAAACAGATTTCCCTTTTGTGCTTTGGCTCTTCTCTATTCGACCAACTGTTGCCCCTTCCTCTACAGCATGCAGCCCCTCACCAACTCACTGGCACAACATCGGAAAACCCCCAGCAGGATCTTTGAGTCCATTCAGCAACAAACAGACTTTCCGCACGTATCTGCTCTTTCTCATAACGCCTCCAGCCAGACAGCTGAGATCTATACCCATTTGCTGAGAAAGAGCAACGCAGGAAGAGTGACAGATCAAGCAACTGACTTTGCTTCTTTCAATTTGATTCTGCAGGAGTGTGGTTCCCCTGGATGGCAACTCAGGAGGCTTTGTGCACATCAAGAGGGGAGAGAAGTGCGTGCAGCTGGAGGAGAAGGATGACGGAGAGTCAGTCAGTCAGTCAGGCAACCAATCAGGCGCCTTGATGCTGCGACACACCCTTTTTTGTCTTTCCCCTGCGCATTCGTGCACCCGCTGGCGCACTCAATCACTCACTCACCTCACTCACAACCGGACTTCTGCACTCCCTCACTCACTTGCTCCAGAGCCGAGGGGTGATTTGATGCAGTAGTAGATCATATCAGTTTCAGATGTGTTTGTGCGCATGCATGCTGAATGAATTTCTTTCAGACCGGAACCGAAATTGGAGTCCTGTGACGCCGAGCAGGAGTCCCAGCGCTTTTTGTTGTTTGACTTCGGAGCCCAGTCGCCCGTGTTTGATAAGCAGGCGATGTTGGAGAAGAGGCAGAAGAGAGAGGAAAAGAAGAAGGAAGAAAAGAAGGAAGACGGGGACGACTCGGAGGACGGGGAGTCTGCTTCATCCAAGTCAAGCTCTGATGATGAAGAGGTCAGGCAGAACAACCAACAGACAGACAAAGAAATGTACCCGAAAACAGATTTCTCAATATTTCTCTGGTCTTCTCTTCTGTTGTCTTCAATGTGCTCCATTGTCTTTCCCGTTGTCTATTATTCCTCTGCCTGCCAGGTCGTCAGTCTTCCTCTCTGTTCTTTTGTGTGCAGAGCGGAGCTTCCTCTCTTTCAGTTGGGTCCTCTCTGTCGTTGACTTTGTTCTTGGCGGTCAGTCTGGAGGGATCGGACGGACCAAACCATTGATAGCAACGCTTTTCGGACCCATGCTTTGCTTTCCTTCCTTAGATCACCTGTTTTGCATGTCTATGCACCCTTTTGTGTATGCTCTTCTTTTGAGGGACCTCTTCTCCGACAGTCTGAATCTTCGCCCCCTTTCTTCTCAGGCGTCGGCGTGCTTTTGCGTCGTCGTCCTACTTTTTCGTTCTTCTCCTCGAAGTGTTTCTTCTCTGAGTCTTTCTTGATGAAATATGGTCGCGAAGTAATCAGCATATGGCCATCCCTGCCATCTTTCTCCTGTGTTTGTCCTGTTGTGGGCGTGCGTCAAATCCGTGCAGTCGGTGTTGAGTTTGACCTCGGAAGTTCTCTTTCGGTGAGCGCTGGGGTCCCTCTATTCGTCTCAACACAGCGTGGCTGCAGTGATAGTCGCTACCCATAATTCTTCCTTCCTTTGTGTTGCACTCTTGGCTTGGCAACTCGCTATCCTTTGCGAAACGTGGAGGCTGGAAATCCATGGTGGAAGAAAGAGGGAATGTTGCCAGAAGACGCGTCACTGAAACTGCAACACTCATCCTAGCACTCATCACGAATGCGCATGTGAATCAAACCAAGTAATTCGTTTATGAGCCATTAGGAATTAAAGAACAAACACTGGGTTGCCTAGCGGGTTACATCCTTCTCTATGTTTCGTTCATAAACAACTGCCGGGTCTGTTGCTAAGTCCATTTATTTGTTTTTTAAAACTAATATATATAATAAGTCGTTGCTGCGGAATATCATTTTTTATATAAAATTTAATTGATTGATTATAATATGGGATATACCTAACCAGTTGGGTGAGTGCCTCGGGGGGCCATTTAGGGGGTCCGCTCATATTTGATTGATGCACACCATCGCAGGCTTAGGCATGTTTTATGTGCTGCCATGGGGCAAGGGCCACGGCAATACGCGCGAAGTATGCTTTTCGGGACCGTGCGCATCATATATGCATGTGTACTGGCAACTCCGTGCAAGTTATACTTGAGGGACATGCATGCGCAAAGTAAGTAAGGCACGTGCGATCACGGCTCCGTGCGAGTTGCTTGAGGGGCATATTTTGGAACTCGGGCAACACTGACCGAACGTGACAGAGATAGAACCGATCCCCCCCCCCAAAATAAAAAAATGCGTTATATGCAAGTGCGTGCGATCTCAGGGCCTCTTGGCTAATCTCAGCAGAGCTGAACTGCCCCCCGAGGCGACTAAAATTACTTAGAGCAAAGAAAGTGAATGAGTAGTGACCATTTTTGATTTGATTTGATTTGATTTAATTTGATTTAAGGTAGGGCTTAAGCTCAAATCAAATATCCAGTCAGGGAGGACCTAGTGTTTAAAGACCTATCAAATATGATCAAATATTTGATTAATATGACTTTCAACCTCAAATATGAAGGTCCCGAAAAAACTTTTGCAAGTACCGATCCGTCACGCATGCTGATTCAAAAGAAAAAACCTAAATCTTGATGGTTTGCTCTCAAAAAAAAAACGTTTTGAGCTGCACTGAAATTGACGTTTCACCCCCTTTTATTTCATACAGAGGTAAACCGATCAGCTGAACGTTTTGCCGAACAGCTGTGTTGACTTTTCTGGTGCTGGAACATCTTTTACAGCCCCCTTTTTGAGCGTCTGCCAACATTTTACACCCCGTAAAGACATGTCATACAATCCGACAGGGTCGAACGGGAAGAAAGAGGCATTTGGTTTTAGAGCCGGGTACGCAAAAAAAGTATAGTCCGTGCAAAAGGGGGCAAATGTGATTCAGTGTCAGGTGAAAATACAAGGAGCCGAGAGGGAAGGAGAAACTATTTATGGCTGTGAGTATGCAGCAGCGGCAAGCAGTTCTTTTCAAACCCACCTCATCAATCAGTATGGTTTGACGATCACGTCTGACAAACATGTGTAGCTGCTCCAAGAAAGATAGGAAAAGTCATCGGAAGGGGCAGGGGGGACGAAGTAGCCTGACGTGCGAACGTTTTTCCCCACCAAAGATGAAGCAGAAGCCGTGGTTGCACCATATACAGAGACGCATAAGAAGAGAATCAAGGTTGGGGGGAAACTTCCCCCTCCTGAGAAAGTCATCACTCCAGGTGAGGAAGGCTACCGACCTCTCTATATTCACCTCCAACACAAGGGGCTTGTTGTTGGCCCTGGTGCGGCACAGAGGGTAGCCGAACTTACTAACTCTGGATGCTTAGCTACCCAGAAACAAGACGGTTCCAACACCAACAGCAATAGCAAACGTGTGCGTGGTTCTCCGTCTCACCCCGTTGTCATCTCTCCACAACCGAATAGAAGCCCAAGAGCACCCACTCCTAGAAAACCGAAAAGCCAGAGAAAAAGCTCTCAGCAGCTCCCACCACCGATCAATTCGATTCACATTGAAGAAAGTGATCATGAAGAAGAGGAAAAGGAAGTACCATAAAGCTGAGTGATTGTCACCTCAATTTTGGTACGTGCTCTAACTTTATCGTATCAACAAAAAGTCATATACAATTTTAAATATATCAATTTTACGTTCTTAATCTCTATTAGTACAAGAGTGAGTCTCAGTGACTAGTGTATATACACTGCCACACAGGCATATTTTTTTTACGGAACTGATAAGTTATAATTATATATATTTTTTTTTAAATTTTTGAAACACACATCAGAAATGTTCTGATAACTATTGTCATCAGAAAAATGATCAGAGTGATAGTAAGTCAGTGACTCAGTGAGGAACCCTAAGAGGTTAACCTCAAATCTTACCTCAAATATCAAATATTTGAGGTTGAAGCTCAAATCAAATCAAATCAAATCAAATCAAATCAAATATAATCAAATCAAACATGGTCACTATGAATGAGTCAAACTTTGAAATATCATTGAGAGATTTTGGCTTACTATGATCCTCATCACTGGCATTAATTCACCATGCCGGAAGGGAACGATCCAGCTTGTGGTTGAGGGGTTGTTCCCATCCTTCTTTTTCTGTATAGATCTCAACACCGTCAGTGTGTGGAGTTTCGTGAGGAATGAAGCGTCCATCCTTCCACGTCTTCTCCAGAATAAAATACGGGTACGCTTCTGCTGAGTCTTCTCTGTAAGCGTCCGCAGAGCAGACTAGAGCCCTCAACAGAGTGTGCAAAGAGTCATGAGAGTCAATCAATTCGGGCATCTTTCTTTCTTGAACGCTCACTTAAAGAACCTCAGGATCGTTTCTGGTTGGGCGGATCCTGTTTGATTGAACTGAGTCAGTGAGGTCTCTGAGCACGAAGCAAAATCAAATAGAAAGGCGTACAAATAGGACACTCCAAACAAAAAACCAAGATAAACTATTGATATTTGCAGAATCAAAAAACCTAATACCGTCAGGCCTGGCCGTCTCGCTTCGACAGTAGTCACGCTTCTCGCCAGGGAGGCAAACGATCAGATAGACTCACACGGAAAAACAGGGTCCATGCATGATTCCGTTTTTCGTTGAACTAGAGAACGTAGAGGTCGAAGATGAGAGATATCAACAGAACTCAGGGAAGATGGCGTCTACTAAGCATTGCTGAGTCGAAGTCGACGGCCGGAGACGGCATGGAGACGGCATGTCGTTGCTGCGGGTGCAGTGGCCCCGCAATTTCGCTCGCGATACTCAAAAAAGCGAAAAAATCGGGCCTCAAAAATTGTTGTCAGCCACGAATTGGTTATCATTTTGAGGTTCTAAATAGTTATTAATATTAAATATAAGTCCTGCCTCCTTAACGAGCATGGTAGAGCATGTTACGATAATCAATCAATCAATTGAATTTAATTTTTTAGGTTTCCCCCCCCCCCTTCTTTTTGGACTCAGATTTTCATCTTTGCACTATATGTTTGTCGTTTATATTAGTTTGAGAGTAACTAGTTACTAGTTTTATGATTGCCGAGTCGCAACTATAACTCATCTCTCATTCCCAATCGCTTTCCTCCTCCACAGCCCGTACTGCGGCCACAACCGCTTCTTTCGCCAATGATATGGTTAGACTAAGTAGTTATAGGTATGTAGTCATAGGTAGTATCCTCCTCGCTGCTCTTTTTTTTTTTTTTTTCTGAACATCACTCTTTTGTTCATCCTTCAATTCAAAACCTGTTGTTCTTAAATCCGTGCAAAGAAGGAGCCACAATCGCCACCTCAGAGTAAGAAATTCACGTCAAAGCATTCCAGTGAAGACACAAGTCGCTCAATATTGCGACAACAATTCACATCGCTTGTCCCTTTGCAGAAACGTCCCAGAGGACTTCCTTCTGAGGCTCACGCACCACCACACTTACTCATCGATCACCCTTCCAAATTCAACATCAAACCCCTTTGAGTGAGTGGATCATGCAAAGACACCGCACACGGACATAGCAGAAGTACTGAACAAACAGAAGAAACCACCTCATGTGCATTGAAGCGACGACGTGAGGAAACAAACATCAATTAAGTCGATCCATCGACTGATCGATGGCGCTCCAAAATCCCGTCTTTTCACTGACAGACAGACAGCCTTCTGTCGTCACTTTGCGTGCATCAATTCATCCTTCATCAATCCATGCATTCATCCATCCGTCCACTTGAACAGAAAAGAGCAAAGAAAGAAGAGAGACGAGGAGAAGAGAAGAGAAGAGAAGAGAAGGGAGAGGCATGCAGGGGCCTGTCATTCCGTACTTTCTTTTGCTGCCTTGAAGCCAACAGAAGAAAACTGGTCTCCTCTCTCTCTCTCTCTCTCTCTCTCTCTCTGTGTGTGTGTGTGTGTGTGTGTGTGTGTGTGTTTGTGCGTGCGTGTGCGTGTGCGCGCGCGCGCGCGCGCGCGAGAGAGAGAGAGAGAGAACAGAATGAGAAAACAACTAAGAGACGCAGATGGGTGCACACGAATTCCCACGATTCTGTGCAGGAAGGAAGGACGGCGCAAAGAGAAAGAGAAAGAGAAAATGAAGCCCAACCCCCCGCAAGGGCTCTCCGTTTCTCTCCTCGTCTTCGCTTCTTCTTCAGTCTCCTTCCGCCCTTCTCGCACCAAAGTCTTCCAGCCATTCTTCCCCCCTCTCTTTCACTTCTTCTTTTCTGCTCTAATTTTTCCTGCCTTATTGAATGATCACATAACGAAAATGATGACCGTGCCAATGAACCCGTGGCCACGGCAACTCTGTTTCGCCTCACTGTGTCCTCAGTCGGCTGCTCAAAAACGCCATGAGCTCTTCGTACGAAATTTGCCGGTCTCCGTTGGTGTCGATTGCATTAAATGCCTTCTCGACTGAATCCTCCTCTTCTGCGTCCGAGGGAAGGGACACTGCCGAGTTGCCCCCCCCCCTCCCGATCCCAAACCTACTCACATCGAAAACACGAAGCCCCTGTCGCAACTCTTCCACAGAAATGAAACCGTTCTTGTCCAGATCCAAAAGTTGGAACACCTGCACACTCAACCACAACGCGTCAATCCAACCGCGCAAAGACCAACAATCAAAGGGCCACCAGGAGCTTCTGAAGAATCGAAGAGGGCGTCACAGAGACTGTTGAGCAAAGGAAAGTGACGAAGACAACAAGCAGACAGTTGCCCGCGGTCCAACAAAAGGTCGCCCTGACCAACACGCACACAGAGAGGGGAGGCGGACGCTCAAGAGTGTAATTCAGAATCAAAAAAGAGAGGAAAAGACTCGATGCGAATCCAGCCAGTCAACCGACCTGCATGCAAAAGGCAGCAAACTGCTCCCCGTCTGCTTCCTTGAAGAATTGTTTTGCCTTTTGCACTTGGTCCGACAGAAATTTTTCCCGAATGTTCACACCCTCCAATCGTGCCTTTCCTCTCGTATGAGACACAACGAAGGTAATGAAATCATAAACAAAATGACAGACAATTGGGACCAGAAGGTTACCTCCCGATGAAATAAACAGATACCCAAACACCGCACCCAGACCCGCTTCTAGAAGAGTACTCCCCCCCGGAGTATTCGTGTGTCCCACACCAAAAATCAACGAAGAGACCACCAACGACACCCCCTCTCCGAGGTACTGTGCCCCTAGTGGCAGGAGCACACCGCGAAAAAAGATCTCTTCAGACACCGAAGCCCCCAAAGCAAGGGCAAGAGAATAAAGAAATACCCTGCCCGGCTTTGTGTCTTTACCCATCAGACCCAGACAGAACAGGTCTGTGTCTCTCTCAATTTCCCGTATATAATCCAACGGCAGTAGATTCAAAACCGCGAAGCCCCCTGCCATTCCGGCTCCCACTAACGCAGCGTTCACTAATCTCTCGGGCTCAACCCCCGCAGCTAACACCTCCTGCAGGGGGAGGCTGAAAACTGCAGCCAGAACCACACCAACTACTGCTAACAGTGATTGTCCGAAAAGAAATGACTTCACAATGTACTCGTTCGGGTTCTTCCTGGCCACTCCCTCGAGGTTCTTTCCCGGCTGTCCTTTTGATCCTTTGGGGTCTGAGGGACTTGCCGTCTCCTTTTTCTTCTCTTCCTGGACGGCAAGGGTTACCGTCTCTGGAGATATTTCGGGAGGAAAGCCGCGTTGCCGAAAAGTGGGGCCATGGGAGCGCATCAACCGAACGCTCTTTAGTCGAGAAGGCGACATAAACGCCCTTGCAAGTTCTGCAGAAAAGAGGAGCAACAACGCTCCGACGAATCGAGCGGACGCCATTTCGCAAGTAAAGAAGTGATAACAGACTGACGCGAACCCCTCTGTTTTTCGCTTGACTGAAGAATTGCTGCGGAAGGAAATTGTCAATAGATCGTGGACGGCCTGATTTGTGACGGTTGGATGGGCGTACAAGGGCGGTTTTAGTTAGAGAGATTCACTGCATGAGTAGATCGAGACAGTACGAGACGGATGCGAGAAGACGAAGGTGTGTATAGGATCTGAATAGCTCGGCCGTGCACTGCTCGGAGATGCTCGGAGGTCATCGGAGGTCAGGTTAGCTCGGCAACGCGCGCCCGCGCGAAGACTATCGAAGACTCACTCGAAATTGCATGCATGCATGAACTTTGTATCTCGAAGATATCTCGAAGATTCTCGAAATTTCTCGAAGCATGCAATAGCATGCATCTGGAAGCGTGACAGGAAAAAAGAAGGGGGACGTGCACACTCATCGTTGCAGTTCTTGCTCTCTGACGGTCCTGGATCGTGTCACTCTGCGCCAGCTTGGCTGCGAAGACAGTCGTCTTTGAGAAGAACCCGGAGACGTGGAAAGCAACACATGGCTTGGATCTAGGGCTTGAATTGATCTTCGGTTGATCCTTTCGGCGGTGCGTCTGGTCCTATTTTCATTCGACTTGTGTTTTTTCTCTCCATCCAACATTTTCTGCTGATTCGCTGCCCAGGATGAGCGCAGAATGGCTAGCCGCTTTGAATCTTGGCCGTTTCGGAAGCCGCTGACGCATGTTGACGCACTCTCTGATTATACCCCGCTCTTCATATATCTTTTCAACGCTTGACGGGAAGGTCGCGACTGTGCCTGTCCGGATGTGCACATGTGTTTTTGGACACATGTATACGTATGTGGGTATGTGTGCGTGCCATGTTTTGTTTATTTCTCTTATGTACGTGAGCGCAGAAAGTGGGTGTAGATGGGATCGCGAAAGTGGGTATCCTCACCCGGAATCAAGGCGGACGTCTCCCTCTTCCATCCCCCCTCCACTGCAAGGTGGTTCGAACCTCCCCTCTCGACACTCTTCGGACTGTGGCGCTGGTCTGCTGGAGGCGCTCCCCTGCCAGCTGCATTTGAATTTCTTTTTTATCCAGGTCGGTGTTGAAGACAGAAAGCGGGGTTCACTTTTGTGTGTTGTATTGGATCGTTGAGTGGTGTCTCTAGGTGTGAGTGTGCATGTGACGAGAGACCTGGACTCATCACAATGTACGTCTGTAACGTGAGTGACCGCCCGCCGTACCGTTGCTGACTGAGTCTCTGCTGCTTCCCCCAAATCGTTCACAGAAGCTCCTTCCCTTCCTTTCCTAGTTCATTTCTGGTTCAGGTGGGACACCCCCATGATTCGCATGCCTTGCTTCCTTGCAATACCACATATTGCCACATTCAATTTTACGGTATGCGTGTGAACGTGTCCGTTCAAAGCTCCGAACCTGTAGTTCGAAATTGAACCTTTCATTTCCTCTTTTCTCTACCCGCATTTGATTCCTCCTCTACGTTTCCTTTTCCTCCCTTTGTTCCCTCTCTTCAGCTTCTGTATCACCCAGAATGGTGCATGCATGTGCTTGGCAATCTGAATGAGTGACCAATGCAGGCAGTGTGGGAACACAATCATGCCTGTACTCGCACGATTGTCTAGGTGAAAGAGTTCATCCGCCTCAAGATGGGCATCTTTGTGTACGGCAAGCAGTGGGGACGATTAGGAACTGGCATTGCTGGACTGCATCGTCACAGAGGAGGGTCGTCGCCTCACGCCAGACCCGGCCCACCCTGACCTGATGGTAGAGATCGGCCAGTATATCGGGGTGATGTTTGCCCTGAAGGAGGTCTGCACTGCGTTCGAGGACGCGTGCATGCACAGAGATGCAGGCAGCAGACGGACCTCGTGCTCGCGACTTCAGGACTTCTTTTGCGAGAAGGAACGGTCAGAAGGAATGCCGCGGTACATCCTCCAGATGGACCGTGGATCTTCCCCCCTACGGTGCATGTGCTTTTGTATGCACTTGTAGAGAGAGAAAGAGCTCATGACCTCCAGGTCGTCAAACTCTTCCCCCTCTACAAGCCACCACCTTTCATGGAGTACCTCCCCCAGAGAAAGAAACAAAGTGCAGAGTTTCAAATTGGCGGGGGTTGTTGCAGAATTTAGAGGGGCGGTGTCGTTCGGGGACTTGACGAGGCTTCAGGACAGGCTGAAGGTCTCCCGGGGTGTGGAAGGATCGACAAGAAGGTCTTGTAATCCGTTGAGGAGTTGGCGTGGAGGGCCCTCAAGGGAGGGTAGTATCGAGTACTGTCCTTCCTACAGGAAAGGCAGGAAATTTTCCTGACTGTCGGGATGAAGGCTCTCGAGCGGTGAGCTGATCAATGAGGGCCACTGAGACGGTAGGCCCCCAGTGTTTAACGTTCTCTGCATTGACGGACTGCCGAGCGGACACAGGGTCTGGGGGGAAGTGATTCGGTTGGTTGCAGTCAATCAGTCAGAGCGACTCAACCGCCTAACAGAGCCGATTCTTTAGTCCTTTCGGACCGAACAACTGCCGAACCTCCCCACAGACATCGCTCCATTCATGGTTCAGCTGACCACTCTCAGCCTTATCACAGGTTTTGGTAGGGCGGCAGCAGGTAGAATCATGAAATGGGGGGTGAAGATAGCAAAGGAAGTGCTGAGTTCAGACACATCGCTGAGGTCATTGCTGAAAGAGCAGAGAGCTCCGAGAGAAGAAGGACACAGATTCTTCACAGCAGCAGCGGCCACACAAGGCCTACAGGGACTCTGCTGGGCAGTCTCGCTCACAGAAGGGCCAATTGGAGAAGAGAAGAGAAGACAAAAGACACAAAGCGACAAGGGATGGGAGAGGGAACGGGAGAGGGAGAAGATGAGGAGGAAGAATGGAAGTAGCACATCACAGAGGCAACAGTGGGAGCACTGCTCCTTGATGCCTCGCACGGACGATTCGATGACGACGAGTCACTGCAGGCATCAACAGACTGAAACAAAAGAACCATAATGCTTTGGAGTCCCCTGCCATGTGTGAGCGAGCAGCACAGCTCGGACGATTTCGCGACCTCCGCCTCATGCGCGATGGGGCGTCTTCCTGGCCATGGAATGAGTCGGAGGCGAGCACAGAAAAGCTCAGAGATCTCGAGAGAGCTTTGCCTCAGAGAGCACCAGCACCGCTTCCAAAAAAAATACCAGAGCCCACCAGATGCAGAAGACGACATTCGCCAGGAACTGCGAAGAGAAATCCGCGCACAGCTGTCTGGTGTCAGCGTGCTCGCAGTGCAACAAGCACTGCAGAAAGAGGACTTGCTTCTCCTCAAGTGGCTTTGGAGGTTCAGGTAACTCCATGAGCTCATCCAGAGCCCGTCAGACACGTCCACTGAGCTTCGCATCCGATTTTGCAAGGCACTCTGTCAGGGGTGGGGAAAATGGGCAGACCAGCTATTGAATAGCTGTCAGATCCCGGAGATATTGAAGAAAACAGCTCAAGAGAAGACCCACATCTCCACACACATCTCCATTCTCCGCCGGTCCGTCCACTTCAATATGCAACGCTCTCTTGTATCATTCTCTCTTTTTATATTCATGCTCAGCCTTTTTATTTCACCAATCTGAACCGCATGCCCCTTTTTACGATAGGTTTTACACCAGGTCTCTCCCTTTTGCCCTCCACGCTCGGTGTGAGTGTGTGTGTAGGGG
>JAHBMJ010004640.1:29258-49384 GCA_018398765.1 Chromera velia | reverse complement strand
GGGGGGGGGGGGTATAGGCGTGTGTGTGTGTATAGGCGTCTCTCTCTCTCTCTCTCTCTCTCTCTCTTTCTCTTTGTGTGTGTGTGTGAGAGAGAGAGAGAGAGAAGGAGAGAGAGAGAGAGAGAGAGAGAGAGAGAGAGAGAGCGTGCGTGTGTGTGTATGAAGAGTATGTATGTTATGCGTATGTATGTGTGTGTATGTGTGTGTGTGTGTATGCCTGTTTGTGTCTGTGTCTGTGTGTGTGTCTGTATCTGTGTCTGTGTATGTGTATGTGTGTGTGTGTGTGTCTGTGTGTGTGTGTGTCTATGTATGTGTCTGTGTGTGTGTCTGTGTGTATGTGTGTGTGTCTGTGTCTGTGTCTGTCTGTATCTGTGTGTCTGTGTCTGTTTGTGTCTGTTTATGTCTGTGTCTGTTTGTGTCTGTGTTTGTGTCTGTGTCTGTCTGTCTGTCTGTCTGTCTCTCTCTCTCTCTCTCTTTCTCTCTCTCTTTCTCTCTCTCTCTCTCTCTCTCTCTCTCTCTCTGTCTGTGTGTGTGTGTGTGTGTATCTGTGTGTCTGTGTCTGTGTCTGTGTCTGTTTGTATCTATTTATGTCTGTATCTGTTTGTGTCTGTGTTTGTGTCTGTGTCTGTCTGTCTGTCTGTCTGTCTGTCTCTCTCTCTCTCTCTCTCTCTGTCTGTATGTGTGTGTGTGTGTGTATGTATGCATGTGTGTGTGTGTGTGTGTGTGTGTGTGTGTGTGTATCTGTGTTTCTGTGTGTCTATGTGTGTTACGTGTGCGCGCGCTTCTGTTTTTTGTTGATGTGATACCCGTTGTCCCCCTTCCTTCCCCCTTTCGTCAACAATATTGAGCAGAGTGCAGTGCAACACACTTATCTCTTAAATGAAACTATGTGCAGAAGACTTTCAGAGTTCGGAAACTTCACCGCGTGGGCCACGCAACAAGGAGTAGAAACCCCAAATGCGACCGTAGACATACAGGTCGCCAACCTCAAAGACTACGTGGTCAGCTGGGACGAACCAAACAAGGATGCCTTTCGTAAGCGGCTAAACGAGCTGAAAGACGTCACGGTGCAATCAATCAGCGATCAACAGATCTAAGGCAGGTATTATACTAATGTATATCACCATCCATCATTCGCTCATAGGTATCCTGTTTGCGCGTTTCTTCTCTCTTGTCTGTCGGGTTTCTTGCGGGGAAGAGGAGGTCGCGACTGTTCATGCCTCTTCAGAGACACTTTATACACGCACAGGAAGTTGATGCAGTCGGAGTGTAGAGACACATCTTACCCAAGGACCTCACAAACGTCATCAGAGCTCATGAGTCACCTGTCTGCGCGTTTTTTCTCTCCTGTCTGTCGGGTTTCCTGCGGGGAAGAGGAGGTCGCGACTGTTTATGCCTGTTCGGAGACGTTTTATGCAAGTATGTGTCTGAGAGAGACAAGGTCAAGAAAGAGGAGAAAGACAGAGAGAGAGAGAGAGAGAGAGAGAGAGAGATGGTTTTATGGGCTAGTACCTGCATTGCATGCCTTCTCTTTTGCTTCCCTGTGTATGTCGTTGGTGTATATGTGTGTGCAGAAAGGTCTGAGGTGGGCCCGTGTGAGACTCAGAGTGCCTATCCACCTTCAGGAATGTTCTTCGTCGAGGCTGACATGTCTCTTATGCACCTCAATCAGTTCGGAGTCTCCACATTTGATTTACTCCGAACGGCTGCACTGGCTCATAAGAAGGAGTCTGCAATGCATAGAGCATTCCGCGAATTATGGATGGAGCAGAAGATTCAGACAGAGCTAGAAAAAGGAGATTGCCGTTCTTTGGCTTTTTTCTCTTTTCGAGGCTGTGCCGGGGCGGTGGTGAAGAGTGTAGATGGACATTACTTCCGTGTTCTGCATGGAAATGCCTCAACGATCATCTCACTCGCTGCTGAGAGCCTACAAGCAAAGCCGTTCCAACGTTTCCAGTATGCAAACAGACTGAACGGTGTTGCCAAATCCCTGAAGCAGCGCAAGCTGGCTGCCACGGGTGTTTAAGGACTGAGTCTCCTGGGGAGGGTCTCCATGCAGAATCTTCCGTGCTACAGAGGCGCAGCGCATTGCAGGGCTGAAGGCTCTCAGGGAGACAAGGAAAAAAAATTGCCAAGAGAGTTGAGAGTTGAGACACATCGCTGAGGTCATTGCTGAAGGAGCAGAGAGCCCCAGGAGAAGAAGGACACAGATTCTTCACAGCAGCAGCGGCCACAGAAGGCCTACAGGGACTCTGCTGGGCAGTCTCGCTCACAGAAGGGCCAATTGGAGAAGAGAAGAGAAGACAAAAGACACAAAGCAACAAGGGATGGAAGAGGGAACGGGAGAGGAAGAAGATGAGGAGGAAGAATGGAAGCAGCACATCACAGAGGTAACAGTCAAAGGTGTTTAGTCGTTTATGATTAAAATATATTCAATTATCCCATAAAGTGATTAAATGTGATTAAATAAAGTGATTAATTACCTAAAGTCCGGTTTTTACTAGTCTTTCAATGTTAATACCTCTGGTCATTCTAATGGTGACTTTAAATGGTGTGTACATTTTTTTTTGAACGTTATAAAAACATATGTTTTACAATCAGAGTAGCCTAGCCTACCCTGAGAGGCTTGTGCACATCCATTGGCAGTGCAGGACGTACGCGCTATACATATATATGCACAGGGCCTAGCCCGGGTATGCAGGCATAGTACACGATCGATCGAGCGTTTGCATTAAATATAGCGGGCCGGCTATGTATACATTCGGAGCCCGACAGCCGATTGT
Source organism: Chromera velia (assembly GCA_018398765.1). NCBI lineage: Eukaryota > Chromeraceae > Chromera > Chromera velia. The sequence goes on along the minus strand of JAHBMJ010004640.1, from coordinate 46,601 downwards.
ACATAATGTATCAAAAATTGAGTCTTCATGCATGAGTTTTAAACACAATTGAGGTAAGATACAAATTTGAAGTCACAGCAAGCTATGATAGCAAATGACTGGGGTCTGATACGTTCAGTCGATTATAACTCTATAGTTAAAAATGACGTTTCTCTTATTTGCATCTACGCTTGCATGACTGATATCTATAAGAGACAGTAAGAATGAAAAAGAGTATATATTACGTAGTACGTACAGTAATTAAGGCCTCCTTTTACTGTGTAGTCTGTGCATGCGTGTTTTGGTTTGGTGTATGTTCATGCATTAATGATATTTCATAACTAGATTGATGACATATATGGACTTTGAAGCATATTCATATAAGATGTTATATTAATTCATTGAAGAATATATTCTTGAATATATTCCTGAATATATTACTTGTGAAGTGAGTAACTAGTGAATAAATGTATTTCGTGATTAAACACCTTTGGTAACAGTGGGGGCACTGCTTCTCAAAGCGTACATTTTCTAATTCAAAGCGTACGCTAAAACGATTTGATTTCCAATTAATTGAAAAATTGGATTTCCAATTAAAAATTTTAGTTGGAAATCCAAAGTTCCAATTATGTTTTTTTGGGATTAAAAGTTTATATACAACTAATTTATGTTCGATCAGACATAAAATTTTGGAGTTTTAGAATGTACTAACTTTCTCAAACTCAAATTAAATGTCTAGCAAAATGTTTATATATGGACAAAAATACAGCTTTGGGCACTAAGTTTTTGATTATCTTTTATTTTAAAAAAATGTTTTCAAATTGATAGTTCCGAATTAATTGGCAATTTTGGATTCCATATTTCTAATTGGGCATTCTAATTCTCTTAATTACTCCCAAGTATAGAATAGTTACCAAAGTATAACATTGATGTTAATTCCGGGTTTTGCCCGGGATCCACTGCCGGAGATTGGCTTACAAATACAATAAGGAAGCCGTCTTATAACATGAAACATCATGATGATAAACTATAAATCTATAATAATAGATGATAAATATCATAAGTAAAATTGTAGTTTTTGGCTTAAATTATTAATTTGAGGTTTAACAATCATCATTTTAAAAAAATGAAAAAAAAAAAAAGAAAAAGAAAAAAAAAAAATATACCTTTCCAGATTTTATTTTTCGAATGATCGAATGAATGAAATTCAATGAATGAATGAATGAATGAATGAACCAGTGAATGTATTGAGGCATTTTATATCATTTTACCACTGTGCGTCGCCTAGGGAGAAACATGATTCGGACTTTCGCTTAAATTCCATTTGGATGATATTGTAACATCAGACTGCATATGATTTTTTAAGTTTGAGAGTCATTTAGGTCAGTACCGAAAAATCCGATCCGAAATCCGATACCGACCCCCCCTCTAGTACCGAGGTACCGAAAGTACCGAGACTTAACAACACTGAACATGAAGAAACATCACAAGACAAATTTTGAAGAAACATCACTCTATTCAATCCTTAAAAAAAAAAGACGCCCGTCTTCAAATGTCCTTCGGTCGGTTCCTAGGTCCCTTCGGCTTTCTGACAGCCCTTTTTGTCTTTGTCCAGCTCTCCTCGAGCATGTCCCACCCGTCCGGTACCCACAGTGCTTTGCGTACACCGGAATGAAGTGACAGCTTGATTTGAGTGGCGAAAGAATTGAGGCGGATCGAGTGCGTGAAAACAACGAAGGTTGTGAAGGACAGACAATCAAAACTGGGGAGGGCAACCAAGGGGAAGTACGGCGAGGGAGGCGGACAGAGTTGAAGTCAGATACGATATCGATCGAGAACAAGAGTTGCGATGCTGGAGATCAGAAAGCAGTACACCGGGACTGTGCAAGGGGAAAAGTGGGGAACAAAATTGAGCAGACTGTCGAGGACTCCCTGCAGGCACACGGAAAAGCGGAAGCAAGCATGACAAATTTGTGGTAATACAGGCCCATTCATTCATCCCTATTGGTACAGCGATCTACAGCACGCCCATGCAGGAGACCCGATCCCTTCGTCACGTGTGGCCCGGTCTCTTTCCTTCCACGTCTTTCTCTGTCCTTCTCTTTTTCTGTTTTCGAGATCTTTAATGTCTACTCGATCCCTCTATATGTCCATCCGGAAAAGAAGATTCGTGCCCGAGGGGTGGGTGGGTGGATGAAAGGAAAGCAGACACACCCTTCCTCGTGCTGAAGTCCAGCTGAGCTCTATCTATCGCACAGCTGTGAACATCTAGACTCACACTCACACAACACAGCTAGGCAACTGCAAATGAGAGAGACTGCTTCTTCAAAATGCATTGGTTTTCCAGGAGCCAGGGAGGACGAATTCTTTCTTTCTTTCAACACATACAGAATGCAGACAAAACAAAAGGACCTCTCTCCACCTGGAGCGAGGGAATGGATGGAGGGGCTCAGATGGAGAGACAGAGGTCGGAGTGCGGTTTGATTGAACGGCACCACCCAGTCCCAACCTCTCCGTCGAAATTCTCTTCTTGGTGCACTGGAGGACAAATTTGGGGGGGGAAGGCAGAACAGGAGAAAGACAGACACAAGGGAGGCCACACAAGGAAAGGGCAGATGAATTGCATTAAATATTTACACTGGCACGACAACCAAGAAAAAACACACGAATCACGAGTAAAAAAAAAAAACGGACACGAGGAGCTGACATTCTCTCCCCCTTGCCTGCCTGCCTGCCTTCCCATCCCTCCTTCTTAAAGTTCCAACGCTGCCCTTACTCCCCCCTGCCTGAGCAGCTTGACAACTTCCCCTGTGCAGGGAATCTCTGCAGCTTTCTTCTCCAGTTCCAACACCAACGCGTCCACCCTCAACTCCTCATCCAGGTACCTGGACGCAGTCGCGAGGAGTCTCGACGCACGCACCCCCTCTTTGGACTTCAACCCCGACCCTTCCTCCTCTTCTCCCTCTTCCTCTTTCTCTTCCCCCCCTCCCCCCGAGGGACCACCGACGAGAGACCGGAGGAAAGAGAGGCCCTCCCTGTACGCCATGCGGCTGGCAAGGGAGGATGCAAGAACCTCTGTGACATACGCTCTGACTGCAGGAGAGGGATTCTCGAGAGCATTCCCCGCCTCTGAGAGGAGTGAGGACGGGAGGGTGCGATCAAGCAGGGGTCTCCAGACAGCCAGCTGCTCGTCGCTCTGGAGTCGGGATCTGAACCAGCCAGCCAGAACATCTGAGGCCTGGATGACGGTTCTGCTCAGCTCTTCTGACAGGGAGGGGAGGGAGACCTGGGGTGCCTCCTGTTTGGCTCTGAGGAGACATTTGGCTTCCTGTCTGGCTAGAGAGCGGAGACGGTCCAGGACCTCCACCACGTACCTGCAGTGGAAAGAAGAGTTGGATGGGGAGAGGGAAGCAGAATCAAATATTGATTTAAAAAAACGATGTAAGGGGGTCATGAAGTGACCGGGATGCATTCTTGTATTCATCCTTCCTCATCCAGTATCCTTGCTCGGTTTCAGCATACCCGTGCAACAGCGAACTCTCTCACTTCATAGCATGCAGCCGATCGCTGCCCACTTTCTTCGTTTTTGTCTCATAAGAGGACTAGTTGAGTAAAGGGACAAACACTTTTACGCCTCAACCCCCCCCTCCACCGACTGACCGGTCTTTGAGCCGAAGGAACCTCATCTCTGCGTCCTCTTCCTCCTCCTCCTCCTCTTCCTGCTCTACCCCCACCCCATTCGTGTCTGCCCGATTTTCCGCATCATTTCTCTGCTCCCTGCCTTCCTTTCCTCCATCCCCCCCCTGTCCTTTCGTGTCTGCGTCCAAAAGGACACACGCAGCAATCTCGAGGGACGACGCCACGACTCCGCACTTATTCGCAGAGGAGTCTTTGAATATCAACACCCCGCTCGCACTAAGGAACTCACGAGCCTCTGCAGTGAGGAACAAATTCGCTCCCTCAACGATCAGCTGAGAGGACGGGCGGCCTCCCCCAGACACCTCCCCGTGGTGGTGTGAGTGCCCTGCCCCTGTGGCACTGCGAGCACTCACCCACCCACTTGCTTCCTTCGGTGTTGTCCCCTGATGCTGTTGGGCAGGGGGATCTGGGATGAGGAATTCGTGCCAGTTGGATTTGTTGATTGTCGCAGGTCTCCCTCCTGCAGGAAGGAAAACGTCTGTCTGGAGTCGGTTGTGGAGACTATTTCTCTTCTCTAACCCCCCCTCAGACACTCCGAGAACCTCCCCTCTGTCAGAAAGACGCTTCTTGTCAAATTCACAAATCGGCAAAGCACGATCGACGAGGCGGATCAACTCGGACCAACAGAGACCTACAGGGTCCTCTGCCACCCCCGAGCCGTCCGCTATGCCCAACACCCTCGCCCTCTCCCCAAATTTTTGGTGAATCAGTCGGAGGGCATTTCCCGCAACGTCCCCATCAGGCCCTCCCGTGATCTTCACGGTGAACCTGTCCCCTTCTCCCCCCTTTCCTATCGCCTTCAGACCCTCCTCCAAAAACACAACCACCCCCTCTGACGTCACTCCGTACTGTTTGTGGTTGATTCCTGCACTCGGCTTCGAGCTGATGAACGCCGAAGGCTGACCGTACCCTCTGGCCTTAGCTCGGTCAGCTATCCAGAGGATCAGGTCATCACTCACGTTCTCGTCAGGGCCAAGATACAGAAATTCGGGGCGGGCGTACAAGTCCACTACTTTGGACTTTGTGCTGGGTTCGGGTGTGATCAGATCGAGAAGTCCGTCTACGAAGCCTCGGAGGGCAAAACCGCAATCCCCTGCGGGGGGGGGTGCCACGAGGACAACTGCCTTGGATCCACCCTCGGGTATGTCTTTGTTCTTCATCTGTTGGGCCCTCGCGAGCCCCCAGGACTCTCTGTAGAACCTCCCACTCTCCACCGCCATCTGCTCTGGACCCCTCGCAAGGACCAGACGAACACCCCCTCTGGAGATGTCTCTGAATCTGACGTGAAACCCGTCAAACCCCCTCCCATGGACAAAAAAGACCCCGAAAGGCACGTCTTCGCGCACTTGACCGTCTGTCTCTGTTGCCTCATGCATGAGGTTCGGTCGGATTCGGAATGACACACCTCTTCTGGTTTCGACAAAGAGATTTGTTTTCAAAATCGACTGCGCACAGACAATGAACCCGTCAAGGATCTGTTTGTCAACTGGGTCACGTGCTGTTCGACCGATGCAAGAGCCGGCCTTTGCAATCAACGCATCGGACCCCTCATGCACCCCCCCGGGCTCAAACTTGGCACGCACTGCTGCTGCGAGTTTGGACAGACACTGCGGGTGCAGTGCGGCCGTCTCCACCACCAACTGGCGGCGGAAGAGTCTGGCATTCTCTTCAGCCAGTCTCTGTGCGTTCAGGTGACACAACCCTAGGATCAACTCTGCGTCTTCAAGAGACCACACGGAGACATTCTCGTGCAGCCTCAACGCCTCAGCGTCCATAAACACAACGCGGCGGAGGTCTGCCTGAAGTTTCTGCCGCTGCTCCTCACCCTTCACGGCCTGTGCGAAGGCCTCTGCCCCACACGCCCGAACCTCAAAGGACAGAACCTCCGCTCCCCCCTCCTCCCAGAAGTGAGCCTGGATGATGTCCAGACTCCGCATCGACAGGAATGTGCTCACCTGCACACACACACACACAGAGAGAGAGAGACACACACACACACACACACACACACACACACACACAGAGAGAGAGAGAGAGAGAGAGAGGAGCACAGGAAGAAAAAAGAAACAAAGGAAGCAAGAAGGAAGAGACAGGGGACACACACGAAGCACAAAAGAAGGGTTGGGGGGCAACGGTCGGACAGCTGAGAAATTGGGGGGGGCATACGCTGAATTTGACCAGAAAAAAGTCTGAAAGACGACTTGACAAAATTCATCAGAAGACAGACTTTTGGCAGACCTCTTGGATATGTCCGTGTGTTTCTATCTGTACATCTGCCTGTGTTTCTGTGTACGTGACTGCCTTCGTTCGGTCTCTCCGTTGCGTCTGTATTCACACGCCCCCGACCCTCCTAGAGTTCTTCCTTCATGAAGTCTCTTCATCCGACCGACAAAGGCACAGACAGACAGACAGACAGACAGACTATATCGCCTCTTCTTTCCCTTTTTCTCCTTCTTCATTCTCTTCTGTTTCTTTCTTTCTTCTTTTGGCGCGCAGACAGACACACACACACACACACAGACACACACAGACACACACACACACACACACACACACACACACACACACACACACACACACACACACACACACACACACACACACACACACACACACACACACACACACACACACACACACACACACACACACACACACACACACACACACACACACACACACACACACAGACAGACAGACTATATGTTTCTTCTTCTTCTTCTTCTTCTTCTTCTGACAGACAGACAGACAGACAGACACACACACACACACACAGAGAGACAGACAGACAAACAGACCATATCACAGACAGACAGACAGACAGACAGAGAGACAGACAGTCAGACAGACAGACAAACAGACCATATCACAGACAGACAGACAGACAGACACACACACACACACACACAGACAGACAGACAGACAGACAGGCAGACAAACAGACCACATCACAGACAGACAGACAGACAGACAGAAGGACGGACCTTCTCAAACAATTCCCTGCAATCTGTCGGTGCAGAAACGAGAGTGAGAGCAAAGACAAAATTTTTGGGGACCTCAGGACAGGGCCGCACGTCCACCGCGACCTCCTCCCCCCTCCTCACTGCCGTCAGCATGGGTTCCAGCACCTGCTCCTCCCACTCAGGCACCGTGTCCAGAAAATCAATCGGGGCCTGCACCCTCGTGGGGCTCTCCCCGTGCCCCACAAATTCAAAAACGTCCACAATCAGTGAATCGTCTGAGGCACTGTACACATGGGCAGAGCGGAGAGGCCGGTCTCGAGGCAGACCCCGGAGCAAGGCTCGGAGCTGCCCTCTGTAGCTTCTGCGATGAATGACAGTCAACCGAAGACCGTCGGGGGACCTGAGTGTCACGTCCTGCATCACCCCGGACGCGTCTAGAGCCACCAGGCTCTTCAGATGTTCTAGGACTGTGGTGTAAGGCGTCTCCCTGAAATAACTGGTGGGCATCACATCAAGGAAATGGGGAACGATGGATTCTGAACTTCTCTTGAGACTTGTGTGCAGATCTGAAACCAGACCGTCCCGATTGAAGCGCCCCGGACACGTGCCATGACGCGTCAGGGCACTCTTCTGCGGTTGGAGGCTCACACCATTCATCTCAGCCCAAACTGTGAGCTTTCCAGAGCCAAACGGAAGGAGACGGATTGACTGTCGTCCAACAAATCCAAGAGCGTTTCAATGCAACGAAAAACTAGAAGGAGCGCCCGAAAAACTGACGAGATCGCGGGATAGCTAGATGCAGGCTCATTTCTTTGACGACGCTAGACAGACTGCCCGAGCATTGAGAAACTGAGCTGGGAAAGGATGGGAAATTGGGAATTGAAGACTTGGAATTAAGCTGGAAATCTATGGAAATCTTGCATGGAATCTCCGTTCGTACGTTTTTTTTTCTTCACGCGTACGTCGCGCGCCGGCGCCGCGAGGTTATGCGAGTTTTTGTTGAGTGAACTTGAGTCATGCCTGGGGCCTCAATTAAGGGTGCGTGAGCTGCCCTCTGAGTCTCGTCTTAAGCGATATATATAACGAAGCTATATATAGGTGCGATGACCGCGCGTCTTATAAGCGATATAACGAAGGTGCGATATCGCATACACCTATATATATGAATATAACCGTTTTAGCGTTAACTATAAGCTGGCGAGACACACATGAAACCTTATACAGCTGGGTGAGTGCCCTAGCTGCATGCATGCATGCATGTAAAATTAAGGATTGATGGGGCTTTCATGCATGCAGTGTCTATACTGGAACCGATTTTCGAGACGAGTTATCTAGCCGAATAAACCTTAATTCTTCCTTCACCACCACATCATATATATATTTTTCTCGGACCGGTCCGGAAATTCTCGCGGACTTCGAGCCACCAAAACTCGGCGGAAATCAGCTCGCAGAAATTGTACTCTCCAGCTCGTCTTTCCAAGCTAGCCTACCTCTGGAACTAGACGGTGAAATCTGTACGAGAAGATCGAGACTGAAGAAATACAGCCGTTGCACAACACTTTGACAACAGTTGTTGAACATCTCCACAAATCCGTCGGCATTGCCTCTTCAGGTGCTGTTGTAAATCCAAATTGACGGCCAGGCAGAGAGAAATTCGCCGAGACAATCATGCCACCTCGTAGAAGGCCGGGTGGAGAGGAAACCGAGGCCTCTCCTCCCTCTCTCACGGAAAGCAGGGCTGTTGTTTCAAAAAGAGACGCCCAGTCACCCTTCGGTGTGAGGGTCAAGCTGAGTGGACAAAAGGAACGCAGCCTCGAGGGACACTCCTTTCGCCTGGACCTTCATGGAGACATTTTCAAGGCACTGTCATACGGAACTGTTCTTGCTCTTGATGCCATTCTGCCTCTGAGGCTTGGGCGAGTAGACGGGAGGTATCGCGCCAGTAAGTCGAATTGAATTCTCGTGCACAGAATAAAAAATGCTGCAGCTAGGGGATACGCGCACACATATTGTAAAAATGCACCCCAGCAGCATCACTGCGTGTATCGGCACACAGACATAAAATTCTCTCATGTTTTGCAGCGGGAAGTCGGATTGGAGGCCTACCTGCTCCCTCCCCTTCTTGTCAATTCCTTTGGTTTATCGATTTCCTCTCGGACAAGTTCCTTCCCCTCCATACTCCACCATCCTGTTTCGCCTTCTTTCATGCGTTTCTTCTGTCTGCTCTCTTGTTCATTCATTAAGATATCTCTTCCCCTGCAGCCGAGACCAATTTCGACCTAGAGTTTGTCATCGGATACAAATCATTGAGCATCGAGACAGTCAAAACGGCTCTGGGCACTGCGAGACACCACGGGGACTCTCTCTTCGTGGTAGAGCTCCAAACGCAACCCATCAACTATTCCCCCGACCAGAGACACCCAAAGTGGACCACCGTTATGCAGGTATACACACGCCCCAGTAAAATCATTGAGGCTCTGGAGCATGAGGGAGGGGCAGACATTTCAGTGACCCCACCTCCAGGGTTCACTGTCAAGTACAGACAGAGTTCTTTCTACCTTCTCCGATGGCTCTTCTTTCCCTTTCTGTACCTCCTCTTTCTCGGAGGCATCCTCTTTGCTCCCTCCCGAATCCCCACCCACCTCTTTCCACCACTCTGGTCTCATGAGGGGGAACGGTCAGTACGTCAGATGATACCCCCACACCCGAAGACCCGTCTGGAGGCGTTTGCACTCGGCCGGATGGCAGAGCTGCTCTCGGCTCTCCACTCAGCAGGAGGAGCAGGATCCGACGAGGAGGCGGAGCTTCTGACCAGAGCGGGAAGCGTGCTCGGAGACGTCCACCGGGCTCTGACTGGAGAGGAGCTGCTCGGGATGGGGGGGGCGATAGAGGAACTAGAAGCTAGAAAGGGGTTCATCACAAGAATACAGGGATTGTTCACCTTCGTGAACCTGCTCTGGTTGGTGGGTGTCGTTGGTATTTCCGTCTCTGTGTTGCCATCTGTGTATCTGATGCTGAAACCGTTGCAGGAATTCCTCCGCAGAGCTGCCCGTTTCTTGTGGCAGAATTTTATTCTTCCGGTAATTGAAAGACTTCATGGGTGGGGTGTGCTGGAGGCCTTTGTGTATTGGTGGTCCCTTTCGCTGGTGCATGAGGGGTGCTCCTCCGGTAGCGATGAGGTCGCGTACTACGTCGCTCTGACTGGCCTCTTCCTTCTCCCTGCGTGCTTCTCTTACTCCACCGCAATGCACGGGAAGAAAGTGTCCCGACAAGCAGACCCAAAAGCACTCGCACAGGTGTCAGCGTCGATTTTTGGATTTGCATTTGGACTGGGGGCCGTGCGGTTTGAGAGTGAGTTTCTTGGATTCCTCACAGTCATGTGTGTTTACACAGTGTTGGGGTTCTCGGTGGTCTGTTTCGGTCTGTGTTGGTGCATCGGGTTCGACTCAGAGGCATCTATGGCCAGGTGTGTGGGGGCGTCGGGGCTGTTGCTCGGCGCGTTTGTTGGGGGATTTGCGTTCGTGAACGTGGCAGAAGAGGCCGGTATGGAGGGTGTGCTTGTACAGAGCGCTGCAGTGCGGGAGAGCCTGAGGCCTTTTCAGAGTGCAATGGGTGTGATGGGTGCGGTGGTTGGATTTCTGGCGCTTTTGATCATTTCGTCCCTTTATTTCTCTTGGTCCTCTCACAGGGGGGCAGATCATGAGGGGGGGAGGGGGAAGTCTGGGTATGTGGGGAGGAATGCTGTGATGGTTCTGTCCCTCTTTCTCGCCCTGTTCTTTGGAAATGTCTTGGGGCTTGAAGGGTTGCGGAACTCAGCCCTTGTGTTTGGGGTTCTTTGGATCGTTGAAAAGTACTGTGAACTGCACACGAAGCTGAAATTGAATGGCTGGTTTCTGATTTTGAGTCTCTCACTGGTGCTGTGGAGGGGAGCACTCTGGCTTCATCAGCACCCAGACGTTCTTCGATCTATTGGAAGGTTCTCTTTTAATTGACAAAGCTGGATTAGTTCAGTGGTTCATGCTCACTCAGATACGCATAGGATAGCAAAGACTAGCACAGACAACGCAAGCACTATAGTGCAAACAGTTACAATAAAGCAGGTACGTGCTAAATATGGTAATAATTCATTATAATTGATTTAGAGTATCGTGTTATATAGCTTGACTTACTGATTTAATGAACAGATCTATTTTACAGCAAAGGTTTTAAGGCTTTAACTGATAGTGGGTTTATTATTGTATATCATTACGTCTTACAAGACAATGTTACACGTTTTAAAGAAACTAATAAAAAAAAATAATAAAAAAACGTAATTATTGTTAACCTTTAGATTGACCTAGCTGTTAACTAGACCGTTGATCGCGTTTTAGATCAAATCAAAGAACTATATATATTTGAATGCAGGATACCTCCTTTGTAAGAATTTTCATAAGCTCAATTGTGTTCTTTTTGAGAGTGTGTTTGAAAGATTTACTATAGGTATACATAGTATAACTACCATTAACTACCGTAACCATAAATATGATTACCAGGCGGCTGTAAAGAACTTAATTAGGTTTCTCCTAACCATACTGTGTAGGGCCCGCCAGAGCTGAGCCCACCCCCATATGAGCATGGACCACTTTACCCAGTATTATACCCCACCACAGTCTAGGCTAAGTTAAAAAGGTAGTTGATGGTGGACAGACGATATGTGAACGATATGATATCCACCTAGATATTCACCTAGGCTACCCACATCAAAAAAAAAAAAAGAGCTAAAAACCTATAATTAGTTTTTTTTTTTTTATTTTTGACGTTCACATCTCGGTCCTCAAAGTCAGCCTAATACTAGGCCTAGTGCCTAGACTAACAAAGAGTCTGAGCAAGTCTTCCACAGCTCTCCAGGTCTTCTGCGAACCGCATACGCCATTCAGAGACGGAACCGCTGTCCCCTCAGCAATACAAGCAGCGCGAGGCCCTAGACAAGGCCCCCACTTCTCTCTAAAGACAACAGGAAGCAGAAGAAAAAGAGGAAGACAGGGCTCGACTAGTCGCTAAGTGGAAGCTAGACCCTAAGCTAAACTATGGGCTAGAGCCCGACCTAAATGGGAGATCTGAACTGGGCCTAGATTTTTAACTGCACTTAAATTTACGAAATGTTCATCTAAATTCACTGCTTAAATTCACGTAAATTCATCTAAATTCACTTAAATTCATTTATAAGTTCACACATTTTTGTAGGGTACACTCCAATTTAATAGGGGTATTGAACCCTGTAGAGTTACGCTAGAATGCTGAATGCAAGATGTGTAATATATATTATACGAGATATTATGTAATGAGTCAGCATTAAATCTCAGATTACATTTGTTGTATAGAATTAGTCACAGCAAACTTGAATATGCAAGTACTGCCGTGTGTACGTCATGCAGTCACAAATTCATTCAGTTCTTGACAACTCTGATAGGTCAAAGAGACGACAAACACAAGAAAATGACAGTTGATGCATGCAAGGATCGCTGCATCTACGTTTATTAGTCAAGCAAGTCGAGGCATGACTCTGTATTTCAGAGTCGACCCTCTTTCCACTGTTGAGAAGCACACTCATGCAGGAATCTTGTACACAGTACACATGCGAACACGAAAGGTGCAAAGTCATGTCGCACGTACATGATACGGTACATCGATTTGCAACGGGCGGAAAGGGAAGTCCGAATCGAGTGGGAGGGCAGACCGCATTCAGAGATCATCGATACGAGTATGCCGACGAGACTGCTGTTATCCTTCATATGCCCGAGCAGTGCTACTAGTAGTTACTGCGGAAGGGCAGAGCTCCTCGGCAGAAGTCATGCACCTGCTTGCAGGCCTTTGGAACGATCAATCTCCTGCTTTGCGTACGGACAGAATTGGGTGGTGACGTGGTTCATCTTGCTTGTAGCTGTTGCACGAAGATGCAACACAAGTGAGAAAGGGCAGCTTCAAAATGAGCACGAACGGTGGTGAGATCTACACGCGAACAGTCTTGCATTTACTCATTCATCCGTTTACTTCTCCTTCTTTCACTGGTGGCTGATCTGTTCTCTTCCCCTTTTCTCTTTACTGAGCACAGAATCCACGGTCAAAGAAATTGAGAGAGAAACACAGGCAGGAAGACAGGTTGCGTGCAATCACCAACCTACTTCTTCCACCCTTTTTTCTCTCTACCTTACTTCTCGGCAGACACAGCACTGACTGTACAGAGAAATTCAGGAAACACAGCTAAGAAGAGGACGACGGGCTTTCTTCCATCCAGAACCTCTCTCCCCCCCCCTCTCTCTCTCTTGCGGTCGTTCCGATTCATAAGTCGCCTCGGGTGTCTGTCTTCCTTTGTCCGTTTGGTCACGTTTCTTTCCCATCTCTCGCAAGGAGCCTCCCTCTGCTCTCCTTCTCTGCCTGTCTGTCTCGATTTCTTTCCAACAACAAAAGAGACTAGCAAACAAAAGTAACGTAACTTTCCTGTCTTGCTTGGTTGTCTCCCCCCCTGCCCCGTTCTGTACCTCCGAAAGCCGTGCGTTTTTCTACCGTTGCTTGATCACATTTCTGCTTTTCTGCTTCTTCTCCTATGTGTTCGTCGTTCCTCTTTGAATGGTCGAAACAGCAGCTAAAGGCCAAATTTCCTTTTTTCTGCTCTAGCTGACTTGAGCAACCCCCTCCAAAGCGGCCTCCCTCCATCAATCAAAAGACGCTCGAAAGCAAGCAAGCAAGCAAGCAATGAGGTGCACACGCAACCAGAAGATGCATCGTCTGATGTGAGCACACAGGCATGAGTCCGGCATGCGCTTGCGTCGACAGAAGGGAGGGAGGGAGGAAGGGAGGGAGGGCGGACCCCAAAGGGGCCTTGCAACAAAGAGAAAAACGAACCTCCCATGCAATCAGTGACAAACAAAAGACATCGCGATGGATGGACACGCAGCGGAAAAATGCGGAGCCTCTTTCGCTCCTTCCAGTTCCTTGTTTCATTCATCTGATTCCTCTTTTCCCGCTCCCTTTTTTGTCCCCTGGATACATTGTTCTCAAAGTTCAATCAAGCCAAAAACGATGCAGAAACCTTCAACAGGTCTCCGCATATCTCAGCTTGTCGCCGTGTGAGAGACTCCGCCTGTCCCTAACGGCCGTCAAGTGGAAAAAGGGGGGGGGGGGAATTCCCGTCGGCACGATTATTTCAACAGGTTTTCCACTCATGCTTCCAGCCACTCACCGTTTCTTCACACTTCTAGGTCAGACGCCTGTCTTTGCCCTCCATAGAAAGAGAGGCACACGCATACACATGTGTTTTCTGCCGTGTAAACAAAAAAAAACAAGCTCTGTCTGACTGAAGGTCTCAGCTGGGTCTTTTGGCTGACTCATCAGTCGAAAACTCACTGACCTCAGTCAGTGAATGACTGCTCCTGAATCCTCAAGCACTCACTGACTGACGAAATGAGCTGCTCTCGCGTGGCAGGTTTGATGATTTCTCGTATTACTTTCTCTTTCGATTTGATCCATTCGTCTTTGTTCCCCCTACACCCAACACTCTCTCTCTTTATGTCCATCTTTGACGTCACAGTTGCTTGGTATCTTTGCTTTCCGTGCGTTGCTTTCGTTCGTCCTCACACTTTCTCCTTCATTAGAATTTTGCTTTTTTGTCATTTCACAGTGTTGAGCTAGGAATCTCGATCGAAGCAAAGAACAGAGGGGCAGTGTGCTTTCGGGGACGACCTCAGTGAGTTTTTGTTTTTCCAGTCAAGCGATCGACACGACAAAGGGCAGAATCGGCGCCGGAGACTCTTCGCTTCCTTGCAAACAAGGCTCTCACTGTAGAGACATGGACCAGACACCGCCCCACTTGCCAGACAAAAAAAGGGCAAATGGAACCAAACTCACTAAAAGATGAAAACAGACGAAACACCCAGTTGCAAAATCAAGGACACGCACTGACACGCAAGTACAAAAACAAAAGCATGAACGGAAGACGCACAGGCAAACATGAACATACACGAAAGTCGGTCCAAGACCTATGCACTTTCGCTTGCAGACAAACATTCGTCAAGCTTCTCCACCCATTACGCACCTTTCCATGCACGCACACCACACAAAACACGCACACACACAAACACAGCTTGATGAGAACACAATGAGGCGAGGCTCTCTCGTCCTCTTCTCTTTCTGGTCTACTTATTCAGAGGGACACACGCCCGATGTCACGGAGTGGATGCATGGGGAGTCAATTTCTTTTCACGTGTCGAGAAAAGCAGAAACGTCCATCTCGTCCTCATCGAACCCCGCAATCACTCCCCCAGATTCCCCCTCAGAGGACCCCACAGAGGCGTTCGAGGGAGACCCGCTTCCTCCTCCTGTCCTCCTCTGCCGACCGCCATCAGCAACTTGAGAGGACGAAGAAGAAGAGGAAGACGCCGCTGCGTGAGCAGGCGCCGAAGGTGCTTCAGGAAGAGAAGGGGTGTGGGGAGAGGATGCTGGAGAGGGGGCTGAGGGGGCGGAGAGAAGATTTTCGACTACGGGGAGCAGGAGGGTCTGGACGAGCGGCCCATCAGATCTGCGGCTCTGCTGCCTCCCACTCGCCTCTGTTGCTGTTGCTGTCTGCGTCTCTCCATCTCTCCTTCTTCTCCCCGTCTGCGTCTCTGTCTGCCTCTCTCGTCTTCTCCGGAGTCTTCTCAGCGCCCGGAGAGATTCTTCTCTCTGCTGGGCATGATGTCTGCGCAGCCTGTCCACATTTTGGAGTGCGGCTTCAACGTACATCGCCACCTCATCGTCCTGTCTCGTTTCTTCACGGGAGGGATCAGCAGCCTCGACTGCATGCATGCAAACACGTCAACAGTGCAGGCAGTCGATTGATCAATTAATGAATCATTCAATCTGCTGCTGACCAGCAAGAACCAGCAAGCCCATTGTTCCCGATAGTACGTCAGACCTTTACGGCTTGGGGCTCTCTGGGAAAAACAGCGCGAGACCTTTCCTTTCTCAAGACCCAGCGTAGAACGAAATGAAACCAGCCAGTTTTGGGACGGACGGAGAGAAAGAGGGTAAGTCGGAATGGGCAGCAGATGAAAGGACGAGGGTTGAAGAGTGTCTCAGATTCAGAAGCTATTAACATGAGGGTCCGGCCCCTCTTCACTCTTGAACAACAGACTGACCTTCGCCCTCCTCCTCGACCGTTGCAAGGATTCCACCGGTGCGTGCAGGAGGAAACGGAAAATCAGCACCCCCCCCCCCACCCAGCAACGCCATGCTGCCTCCCTCTGGAGAGAGAGAGTCCCTTTGTCTCCGTGTGGGCGGGCGGGGGGGGAGTGGCAGGTCAGTGGTTGTGTTCAGAAGGGGGTTCGCCTGCAGAAGGGAGACGGGACCTCTCCTCGCTTGGCCCTGCCGTTCTTCTTCTGCGGTAGTCTGCGCGGGTGCTGATGCAGGAAGGTCAGTGGAGGCAGAGGCGGGGGCTGCGCCTGTGGTAGTGGGGTTGGAGAGCGATGGGAAGGATCCTGAGACTGCAGCGACTGCGCGTCGTGACTCGTTGAGCCACTCCCTCAGCAGTCTGATTTGCCTTCTGGTGGACCGGAGGGCCTGCTGCTGAATGTCGGGTAGTGCTCCCGTCTCCCCTGTGCTGCTGGAAGCATTGCTGTTCCCGTTGCTCTCTTCGTCCTCGGAGCCTGCGCCGTCGTTGTCGTCTGACTGAGGGCCTGAGGGCTCCTCGGCTGCGAGCATTCCAGAGGTGCAAGGAAGGAAGGCGGGAATTGGAATGAGGGTAGAGGAGACATTCAGCACGGAAAAGGAAGCATCCACTCACACAGAGAGGATCAACAGCGGGAGTGAGGCAGACTGGACTAGAGAACAAAAACGCATTTTTTACACAGGCAGTACGAAAGATGAGGAGAGATGAAGTTCAGATAAGTGGAAACAGCCAACGAGGAGAAACAGGCGGGAGCAAACGCACTGAGAGAGAGAGAGAGAGAGAGAGAGAGAGGAAGAACGACATCAGAGAAGAGAGGAAGAGGGGCAGCAAGCATAATTAAGAACTCACAATCAGCATCGGACACGGAAGGAGGATGAGGAGGGACCCTCACTGTTCCGAAAGCCCACTGCCTCAGTCTCCGGTCTTCTTCTCTGTCTGATGACAGCTCCGAGTGTGCCCCCCCCTCCCTCTCTCCCTCTTCACCCCCGTTCACCTCCTCTTCGTCACTTGTCCATTGTTCAGTTGCAGTCTCGACAGAATCCCAAGATTGACTAGACGGGGGGGAACTCTCGGCGGCAGAAACCGCTTCTGCGGGTGTGGGGGGTGGAGCTCCCGTGCCCCCTCTGCCTCCCCTGCGGGCAAGGAACCGGGGAGGAATCCTTGGAATTCCCGACAGACGGGCAAGCTCGGCCCACTCATCATTTTCATCCTCCACTTCTGCAAGCAAGCAAGAAATCAGGGAAGGAAGGAGAGGGAAAGGAACAGAAGAGAGAGGGGATCCAGGGACGAAGCTGGCGATGCAAAACAAAATGTGAGAGAAGTCAAGAAAAAAAGTAAGGTGAAAGGGGTAGCGTAGGGACGGAAGGGAGAAAAGACCTGTGCATGTCTGCATTCCTGCCTCTCATTCACCCCGGCTAAAAGCTTTCGACTTCACCAGGCACGCACGCCCTCATACTTTTCTCCTATCACGCACCTTCCCATACACGTCCCCCAAATTTCCCAGCTTCCCCCCCCCCCCCC
>JAHBMJ010004640.1:0-28648 GCA_018398765.1 Chromera velia | reverse complement strand
TTCCAGGAACCCACCCACCTGACGAATCCTCCCTCTCGAGGCCCATGTTGACCTCCTCGGGTGACGGCACGGCGTCTCTTCTGAAAACTAGGGCTTCATCTCGGCCTTGGCTCTCGACACGGAACCCCAAACGACCCAATTTGCGCCTCTGGATGGCAGTGCTCGACCCTGCAGAGATCTCACGGAGAGTAGAAAAAGACTTTCCCCCGTCTGACAGAGCCCGCTGGATGACCCAGTCGAGTGCAGAGGGCCCCGAAAAGTCAAGCAACCGGATCTCCACAAGGTTGTCGAGTGCTTCGGAGGGCAGCGCTTTCAACAGCTGCAACGCAAACGGAGCCTCCTGCCGCAAAAGGCCGCGATTTCTCTCCACCTCATCCCCTGCAGCGTCCGCCTCGGCGTCGTCGAGGGTGTCCTCGGGGTCAACTAGGATAATCAGTCGGCGGAGCTGCTTGAGCTCTCTGAGCCAGTTTGACCAGTCAGATGGCATCATTCGCTGGTTGGGGGGGCACCGCACACCCAGGTACATCAGGTTTGGACACCGAAACCCCTCTTGGAACCTCACCCGCCACCAGTCGTCACACAGGCGGAGGTACACGAGGCTCTCGAAGAGGTCCCCTGGAATTGAGGCCGTCACAGAGAGGAGACCTGCAGGCAGGTAGACATACACGCACGCACACAAAAGAAAGGTATGCACATGCGAGGATGACATGGACGTCATGCATGACCAGCAACACCGCAGTACCTTCTTCTCTCTCGTTGGCGTAGCAGCAGACATGCGTCGAGTGGAACGCATGCAGTGTCAGATCAGCCGTAGCCGGGCAGAAATTATGCTCATCTTTGTACCCCGACCCACGGGCGCCCCTCTCTTGGATATGTACCAGAGCCACATCTTTCTTTTATTTGATTCCCTTGTACGAGTATCTGTATCATGATTTCATTAGTCAATCGCTCACTCACTCACTCACTCACTCACTGCCTCACTCACTCGCTCACTCACCTGCAGAGAGGTCGACGAACTGGAGGGTTCTCTTGTTGCTTGAGAGCAGTTCCTCAATCTCCTCGGAAAGATAGGGGACTGAGGACGAGAGCTCCAGCACCTGGAGTGACTGGAAACGCCGGAGGAGGAGGGGAATATGGCGCTCCGCAGCGCTATCGGTGGTACCCCACGACGTCCCCTGAGGGACGATCACGAGCCGTGAGGCCCAACGAGCGCGTCTGTGTAGAAGTGTTCGGAGGGTTCCTGAGGGTGTCTGTCCAAGCAGCCGGTTGAATTCGTCTCTGTTCGAAAATTCCACAGACGAAATTCCACCAGGCTGACGAGAGCAGAGCTGCCAGAAGCGACAGGCTGCAGCTGCCATGACTGCATCTCCAAAAGAAAGGAAGGAGAGAATCTGAAGAACGACTTCAGGAAAGTCACACGGCCCCTGTGGACGGGGTCTCTTCTCCAGACGGGCGCCTGGGCTTTTCATATCCATATCCTCCTCTGCTGCTACCTTCCCCCCGTCTCCTGCTTTATCAGACTGAGCCCCTCCTGCCTGAGCCTTCTCTCTGTCTCCAGCCTCCACCCCCACACAGGGCGGCTGGCTGGCGTCCACAAATTCTTCTGCGACTATAGAGCTGGGGGCTGACAGTGGGGCTGCTGTGGAGATGGAGGACCGTGAAACGAGTCGAGGGGAGGCTTCGGGCTTCTTCTCTCTTTCTCCTGCAGAAGGAGAGAGAGGAGCCATCGCCCTGTCCTCAAAACGAGACACAGGGGTCGAGGTTGCGGCGTTGGGTGTTGGGCCTTCCCTCTCCTTTTCTCTCTCTCTGTCCTTCATGGAAATACTTGTGCCGTCCTCCTCACCTGAAGTCACAGGGAGAGGAACAGACAGGGGTGTCAAGGGAAGGCGGGATGGTGTGCTGGAGGCAGACTTCTCTCGGCCAAACGAAGCCCTCTCTATGCAGACTGCTGCAGAGGGCGTGCTCCCTCCCCCCCCTGAGTGCAGACTCTCAGAGAGGACGGGGTGCAGTTGTGCAGCTGAGCATGCAGCAGGAGTGCTGTTCTTCCTGGATAGGCTTGGCTGAGAGGGTCCGTTCTCATCATCGATAGTGAGAGTGCTCCCCCGCACGAGCGGTGCTCTCTCATTCTTTTCATCCCCCGGAGCGTCCAGAGAGGCGGATGAGGAGACGGAAGGGGAGGGACAAGTGATCGCTTCACCAATTTTGACCACTTGCTCGAAATCCACCACCCCTTCCTTCATCAGCCTTCCGATGCCCAAAACGAGGGACTTCTTCAGCTGCTCATCCTTCAAAAAACGCTGGACAACTTCCTCACCATGAAGGTCCAGGGTGCGAAAAGCCTGGAGGTGGATCGGATATTCATCCGACATCTTTGAGACCTAACCACCGACTCTTGAAGTAATCAGCAGGCGGTCGTGTGTACAGAATGAGGATCTTTTCTGGCTACGCGGTGATGGGATCAAAATCTCGCATTCTTGCTCAAATGACAGTCTCACTGTTTGGTGGGTTCAGTTACTCGGTGATTCGTCTTATTCAGGTGTGGCTCTTCGTCTGATGGTATATACCCTTCTAGGAATCCAGAAGTTCAGACAGGCAAAAGCAGAACAGACATGCACAACGAAAATCGGCTTCGTCCTCTGACTGACAGATGGCAGTCCGGAAAATTCGGGTGTCTCGAAGTCGTGCGTGACGCATTTCGTGAGGGGGCCAATTCAATTCGTGCCCCCCAAGCACCCGAAAGAATGCTCCGTGCGAAATTGCGTCAAAGGTCACGCCCCTGACACCAGTCATCAGGGCTTGAAGTCACCCCTGTACACGAAATTTTTGCCCAAAAGGCGAAACGAATAATTTCAACTGACTGAACAACGGAAGAAAGAAGTCAGAGAGAAGGCATACACCCACCATTTGCGTTGGAATTGAGGGTGCTTGCGTGCACACCGAAGAGCCCTGCCGTCCATGGTTGACTGAATTGCGAACAAGCATTAAGAAGCTTGGCAGAACATATTCATGCACTGGTTTTGACCAACCTGACGACCAAGCCACTTCTTGACTGACCCAAATCGGTTTGACGATCCTCTTTACGATCTTTGTATATTGTCGTTTTGTGTTCCCTTTTCATCCAATTTTCTATTCATAAACGCGTTGGCAGTTGCCTGCGTGCGTTTTGATCCAACAGGTCTGCAGTTTTCTGATTGACTTGTCTTTTCTCTTCGACCACAAGAGATGTGTTCTTCCTAGGATGGCGTTGGACTCTTAACAGACGCCAACCAACCTGGTCGTTGAGTGCTTCTCTTCTCTCGAGTGAGCAGTTCCCTCCTTCTTCTGAACTAAAGGGGAGGTGGCAGCGAGGTCTGAGGGCAAGATGCCGAAGGAACCAGAGAACGAGAATGCCTCACAGACTGAGGCTGACGGGGAGAGTGCTGAGGAAATCTTCCACCCTGAGTCTGTGGTCGGTCCCTCTTCTACCCCCTTTCCTTGTTTCTTGCGCCCCTCCTACCAGGATTTTTGTTATGAGCGTGCATTGTTCTTCAAAACGTGACTCTCTGCCCTTCGTGTAATGACTTCTGTGTGCAGGGGGAAGACGAGGTTGACGAGGAAAACGGAGTCATCGAGAAGTCCCCAAAGGGCAGGTTTTTGAGGGTCAGTTGACCTCCTCTGTGGCTTCTCTCCCGCTCCCGGGGCTCTCCCACACGTGTTGAGCCTTTTGAAACCTTATATGCGTGTGTTTGCGCTTGCAGTTCGCTAAGAAGCTTGGAGCTGGTGCCTACAAGATGGTGTACTTGGGTTTTGACACAGAGACGGGAAGGGAGGTTGCCTGGAATGTGATCTCGACAGTCCACCTTGACGGCGCTGCACGTAAGCGAATAGGTGAAGAGATTAACATTGCCAAGTCCCTCTCTCACAAGAGGATTATCAAGTTCATCAACGCATGGCAGAACAAACAGACTCGGGAGGTGGTCTTCATCACAGAGCGGGTGACCGGGGGGTCTCTGAGACAGTACATCAACAGACTGAAGACCCCCCTGAAGGTGAAGGTTGTGAAGGATTGGTGCAAACAGATCTTGGAGGGATTGGTTCATCTGCATAGCATGGAGCCCTCCCCGATCATCCACAGAGACCTGAAGGTGGGTAGGTGTGCATTTTGTGATCCTGCTGTCTTCCTGCAGCAGCACTCTGCGATCTCTGTCCCTCCCTCTCTTCCTCGGTGTTGATGGAGGGCTTCCGTCATCTCTCCTTCTGCCCTTTCATAGAGATACCCCATTGAACGGGTCTTGACCTTTTGAGTTTTGTGCTTTTGATGCGTGGGTCAATGTTTCCTTCTCTGTCCTGTTTTACCGACTTGGCCGCTTCAATGTACCCAGGGACGGTCTGAATTGTCGTGGAACCCGAAATTGTGGTTCCGCACCGCTCTGCTCCATTCTTCCTGAGTGCGTGTGGACCCTCGGGTTCAGTGAGAGAGAGACGAATTTATGTATGTATGTATGTATGGACGGATGGGATTGTGGCTGCAGTGCGACAATATTTTCATCAATGGTCACGTGGGAGAGCTCCTGATAGGGGATCTGGGACTGTCAACCTACCAGCGGTCGACTGCAGCCTCGATCGTGGGAACTCCCGAATTCATGGCGCCTGAACTTTACGAGGAGAAGTACGGAACCTCAGTGGACATTTACGCCTTCGGAATGTGTCTGCTCGAAATGGTCTGTCTGTTAGTCCTCCGTCTTTCAAGAAAGTCTGTCGGGCGGTTCAGTGGGTGGTCTTTCTGTCGTCGGTCTTTTGTCAGGCTTTCGGGGGAGATTTTACACCTCTCTCTGCATTGTTGAAGGAAGAATTAGAGAACTCTCTGCTTCTCTTCTCGGCAGCCCCACGGTGCGCCCAGCGCTTCGCTTTTTTTGTGCGTGCCTTCATCTTCATCTCGTGCGATTCTCTCGTGTGTTGAGAAAGTAGGTGTGTTGGTGCCCTCTAAGTGTGTGGGGGGGATGGGGGTTGAGGTCTACGTGGAGGTGCCCATCTGTGTGTGTGTGTGTGTGTGTGTGTGTGTGCTCATGTATGTGTGTGCAAGTGTGCGCCTGTTTGTATATGTGCGTTTACTCTTTCTTCAGGTGAGTCGGAAGTTTCCCTACGAAGAGTGCGCGACTGCGGGACAGATTTACAGGAAGGTCATGATGGGGGAGAAGCCAGCAGTACTTTTCAGTATCAAACACGACGACATTCGGCAATTCATCGAACTCTGTATTGATGCCGACGCGAAGACGAGGCCGAAAGCAGAGGAACTTCTAAAACACGAGTTTCTGACGACCAAACTGAACGACAGCCGGTCATGCGACCTTCTGGATGAGGCGGTACGTCAGTTCATCACATCTGCCTGTGTCTCCTCGCTGTCTGTCACCCTTCTTCCCTACCAGAGCATGAGTTGAGAAAGACGACAAGAGGAGTTTCGATTGTTTTTTTCTTGTGATGTCCCTCGTGTGTGAATCTGTTGGTTTCCTGTTTACCTGCATGCATGCATGGCTCCCACTTGCAGGAGGCTGCCGAGAAGATGGCTGAAATGAAGAGCCGCGGGCAGCAGAGGCAGGCAATCGACCCTGCCAACCCTCCTCCGGATAGAGTTCCTCTCGCCCTCCAAGCCGCAATGGCAGGCTATGAGGCCTCCATGCAGCCGGGGGGCATGGATCCTGCCGGGGCCTTTCAGCAGCAGCAGGCGGGTGGGGTGGGCGGGGTTGGTCCCGCGGGGGCAGTTCCAGACAGTGGCAGCTCGAACCCCGTCTCTACCACCACATCTCTGGACTTCCAGAAGCAGGGAGGGGCAGGGGGGGCACACCACCACCCAGCGGTGGGAGATCCTTCAGGTTCGGAGTTTCATCATGGGGTCACGGCAGTGCCTCTCGGGGGCCCGAATCACCAGCAGCAGCATCAGCCAGGGGCAACGGCAATTTTGCATCCCTTGCCGTCGCCTATTCCCTCTCAGCAACAGCAAGGACTCCCGCCTGGTGGGGGGATTGGTCAGCCCTCTGGGATAATGGCGGACGGGGGGAAGGGAGTGACGCAGGTGTACATTTCTCCCTCAAGCCAGCAAGGAGTGGCCCCTTCCGGGGTGACGAGTGACACCGAAGGGGGTAGGCCCATAAGTCCGGACAGAAGCTCTCAACGGCAGACAGTCGTGGAGGTGAGGGAGAGAAGAGGGGAGTGGGAAAGAGCAGAAGGGGGAATGGGAGACAGCAACGAAGCAATGGCACATGCTCAAGCGCAGACCCATCAGACATGGTCAACAGACGCTGCGAGTCAAAACGGTTTCTCTGCCTCCTCGTCTTCCGCAGCCTCTCCTACAGTTTCCCCCTCGCCCTCAGCAGCCCACCCCGCAGGTCCTCTCGACCCCATGCAGGGCGCTAAAGGCTTAACGCCTTCCACCGCCCTCCGACATCTCCCCCCCCACCCGTCTCACCCGACCACCCCCCCCGGGTCCACTTCAGGAGAAAGGAAACAAATGCCGGACTTGATGGAGTTTGGCAGTCCTCTTCTTCCTGTTGCAGGGCAACCGGGCGCAGACGCATCACAGACCGGCAGCTTCAGACAGCAACAGCAGCAACACGCAGGACAGCCCGATCACCCCAACGGAGAGATGACGGAGCCTGTGAGGCGCCAGCAGCACAGCAAGACCATTCCTGCCTCTCTGTCGTTTGAGTCCATACCTCAGTCAGTTGAGGAAAGGCAGGCTCAACAAGCAGAGTTGCAGCAGGGGGGGGCATCATCTGTTTTTGAGTACAGGGGCGCGCCTCCCCCCCATGCAACTGAAGGCCAACACCGAGAGCCTGCAACGGTTGTATTCAAGTCCACCGGAGGTGTGGAGATGCCCCCCCACCTCCACGGAGGCCCCCTGCCAACGCTCGAGACTCCCCTCCCACCGGACATACATCCGGCGCAACAGCAGGGGCACAGGAAGGCCTCAGTTGAGAGCATCCAGACTCAGCTTCCAGCTGAACACCCACAGCACCCACCCTGGACGACTCTGCCCCCCACTGTAGGAGACCTTCCTACTGCGCTTTCCCTTTCCCCGGATGCCCATCCAACCGCCGCCGTCGTCCGTCATCCCCAGCACGTGGGGGGGAAGGTGATTGCAGTTCCGCCCACCGTTCAGACCCTGGCGGTAGCGGTTCCGGGTGCGCCCCCGGCTGTCCATGACGGTATAGGAGTGCATCCACCACAGGGGCCGGCACAGAGTGTCGATGGCCACCTGAGGGTGCCTGAACAGGGGTCTGGGTTACTGGGTATGTCTGGTGCTTCGGGGGCTGCGTCCGCTCACTCAGCAACCCCTACAATGGCCACCAACGTGCACGGAGACGGTACAGCAGCATCCGTTGGAGGGTCTGAGATTGGAGAAGGGGGGACTTGGAGGAGGCATGAGCGTCAGCTTTCGGGAGGGAAGGACAGGGAGGAACACAGAGGGATAGCAGCAAGTCAGCAACAGCATTGGGAGGTGGGGTCCACTGCCAGCGTAAACGCAGAGCAGCATGACCCCTCCATGCCCCCTCACCCCTCTCAGGCCCCCAATGCCGGCTGGGTCTCTAGGCCTGCTGCCGGGGGCCTTCCTCCTGCCCAGTCCGACCCAATGCTTCACGACCGTGAACTCGCCTCGATGCACGCTGGCCAGGTGGAGCTTCAGAATTCCTCTCCCTTTCCCCAGAGCTCACTCTTTCCACTTCCCACACCTTCCAACTATCCCCACGCACAACCTTCCTCTCACAGCCCTGCATCTTCCTCGTCCTCGGCAGGTGGGGGCGCGCCGCAACAGGCAATGCAGGTAGCAGTGGCAGTTGCAAAAGCAGGGCGGCACAGTCAAGTGCACGCACAGCAGCAGCCACCCACTGCTGCTCCTGGTGCTCCCATCCCGACCCCCCTTCCCCAGGCTCAGACTCAGACTCAGGGTGGAGCCTCTCAATCGGCACCTCGCCAGTCAGCCAGCGGCCGTCCGCCCTTGCACCCCCATCCCCAGCCAGGAGGGGCCCATCACGTCCATCAACACCAACAGCAGCAACAGGGGCACTCACCAGCTCTACAGGCCCGGACCCCGGTTCAGGGGCAGGGTGTGCGTCCACACACGTCCCCCGGGACGGAACCTCAGCAGCAGCAGCAGATGTGGCAGCAGCAACAGCAACAGCCCGCCTCTTCTGTTTCCGCCGCAGTTCCGGGGGGCACTCAGCGTCCGGTGGGTGTCGCCCCGCTCCCTTCCGTCCCCCCCGCAGCCGCCGACTCTACAGGCCTCCCTTCCTCCTCTCATCACTCGCAGCAAGTGTCACCACGTGTGCATGGGTCGGTCTCAAGGCCCCCTGCTCACCACCCCCCTCACGCCACTCACCACCCCCAGCAGCAGCAGCATCCACCGCAGTTCCAGCAAGCCTCTGTGCCTTCATCTGCATACCAACAGGGACCTTATACAATGCAGCAGCAGCAGCCACAAGGTACAGTCTCGGATCCTGCGTTGCTTCAACACTCTGCCCCCCAACCTCAACCGTCTCCGCAGCCACAGCAGCAAATTCAGCCCCCACAACCAAAACCAGCTCCGCAGCAACAACCGCAGACCACAGTGGATGGACCTGTGACGGGAATGCCCCTCGTCCCCCCGCCCTCTGGGGCCACGGGGGCCCAGGCAATCGTGCCCCCCCCGAGTTCTGCAGCCGCTGCGTCTGAGGACACGGGAGCAAGCGAGGAGTCAGACGACGACGATGACGGCCCCAATGTCCTCAGGGATCTCGCGGTCCATTTCCGGCTCTCCAACGGTGAGCGCTTTTGTTCTTGTTCTTGTTTTTGTTCGTTGACGTTGCTTCATTGTGGGCACGTAACGAAGACAGGAGAGGGATTCGACCCGAAAGAGACAACAAATCGGCAGCAGCGAAGGAAAAATTGTTTGTCCTTTCCCCTGCCCGAAACTTTCCTGTCCCCATTTGCTGATTCACTTGTTTGTTTGACCTTACCTTTCTTGAAACAACTGTCCCCTCTCCTTTCAGGCAAATTCCGCCGCGTGGTGTTCTCCTACAACCTCGACAGAGATCGTCCAGAAGAGCTCGCAATGGAAATGTTCTCCAGCCTCCAGCAGGGCCTGCCTCCTGTTTTGGCTCCTGAGCACATCGTTGTGGCAATCTCCACTGAAGGTGGGTGAGTGACTTGACTTGGGCCAGAATGGGGCGGGGCGGGTTTTTGGTCGGATAGCTTCTCTCACTTGTGCGAACGAACTTCTTGCACGGGCCTCGTGTACAAGTTTTCTGTGTGACGAACGAATTGTGTGTTTCCATTCAGAACCGTTTTTGTCCTGCACTCGCGACATGACCCAGAAGGGAAGCAATCCGGTATGATGTTGAGGGTCACCTGATCCACCCACACGCATCCAGTTATTTCTGATTGCTTGTTGTGTTTTCCTTTCCTGTTCTTTTCTCTCTCTCTTTGTTCTTTCTGCAGTTGCTGCAAGGCTTGCGTCCATGGGAAGCAGTCTGAGAGAGATTCAGGACCAAATGGGGGTCCCACCCTCGCAGCAGCACGCGTACCCTCAGCAGCCGCAGCAACAGCCCGGCCGTGTTCCCTTACCGCCCCAGCAGCAGCAACAGCAGACGGCCACTCAACAGCAACAGCAACAGTGGCAGTGGCAGCAGCAGCAGATGCATGCCCACATGTATCCTCAGGGTTCTGCGCATCCGCCTGGACCTTCTCCCCTCCCCTCTCCTCCAACCCCTCAAACACCACTCCCCCAAGCCCCAGTAGGATCCCAACAACAACAGCAGCAGGCTCCCATGCAATGGGCGTCGGTTCAGCAGTCCTCTTCCCACAACCTCCCGCTCCAGCAGCAGCCTCCGCACCCTCTGCACGGCCAGATGCAGCAGCAGAAGCCGCCTTCCACGTCCCAAGTCTCCACATCACCCCCCTCTGAAGCCACCCAAGCCCCACCCCTCAAGACTCTCCACCGTTCCGGTTCTTCCAGTCTTCTCTACGCGCAGGCGCATGCACCTCCTCAGCAGGTTGCCCAGCAACAGCAACAGCAGGCCCCAGGGGTACAGGTACAGACGCACGCGCAGTGGGTCCAACAACAGCAACAGCCCCCCCCCTCTGCTCTTCACCAGCACCCTCAATCGCAGCAGCATCCGCACCAGCAACAGCAGCAGCAGGGGGGAGGCAGCAGGGGATCAAGCCAGCAGTACGCGCACCTGCAGCTCTACCCGATCCCCCAAACAGCAGGACCGCAACCGCAGTCCCACCCCTCCCCCCATCAACAGTCCCCTCCACAGCTCCACGTCGTCACTTCTCAACAACCTGCGAAGTCCCCGCCTTCTTCTGCCGCCCTCCCCGCCCCTGTTCCCGTTGTGCAGCCTCAATCCGCTCCTGCCGACCCCCTCCAACAACAGCAGCAGCAGCTTCATTCATCCCAAGCCTCGTTGCAGCAGCAACAGC
Source organism: Chromera velia (assembly GCA_018398765.1). Classification (NCBI taxonomy): domain Eukaryota; family Chromeraceae; genus Chromera; species Chromera velia. The sequence goes on along the minus strand of JAHBMJ010004640.1, from coordinate 18,214 downwards.
AAACCCGACGAATATCCTCTCCCCCCTCACCCGCAGTGCAGCCGGGTGCTGTTGGTGTCCCCCATCGCCCTCCTCTCTCATCCCAACCAGTCCCAATGCAACAGCCCCAGCCCTACACTGCCATCTCAGCAGGAGTCCCTGCAGCAGACCCGCAGCAGACCAAGGCGGGGGGCCGGGGGGGGGCCGTCATTCATCCTACAGCTCCTGGTGCCCCTGCAGGACCGGTCCCTGACCAGTTGGCGCCGCCGCAACAGCAGCAGCAGGCCCCTCCGGTCGTCCGGGTCCACACAGAGGCGGGGCCACCGGGGGGAACAGCGTCTCCGTCTCCTGCCCCGTTGCAGGCTGTGTTTGCTTCGCGTGCGAGTGCACAACCACAGCAGCACCTGCAAAGCGGCATGAACACCGCGATATCTTCTATGCCTGCTGCGACCACCTGCATGCACCTTTCGGAGCCCATGTCCGAACCTCCCCCTCCTCAGGAGACTCTTCTGGCTGTCTCAGAAGCGGAACGACTGCTAGAGACGAACTCTGCTGACGTTCCGAGCCTGCAGCCTGTCCAGCAGAAGCAGGCGCAACCGCCTTCAGCCAGCAGTGTGCTGGCAGAACCCCCCTCTCCACCCCCCCCGGCTGATCCCTCTCTGCCTGCGCCTTCGTCACCCAGGGCTGCTGTGGTGGCAAAGGACGCGGGGGAACGTACCCGCCCCCCAAGTCATCAGGAGGGTGCCTTGGAGAGCGGCGCCCCGGGAGATGAAGGAACGAAGAAAGCACAGCAGAAGGATGAGGGTGGAGAGAGAGAACGAGAAAAAGAGAAGGAGGGGGGGTCTTCCAGTCCCGAAAGAGAGGGGGCAGCTCAGGCACGACAGGCGGAGGCACCCGCGGATGCCGTTGCTAGTGACGGGAAAGCTCAGACAGAGAGCCGACACGTTGCACCGTCAGTCGAGGCAATGGCGGAAATTGACAGACGCCACGAGTTGCCGACGACTCAGCAGACTCTACTGCACGGTTATCGAGAAGATCCCCCCCATGAGCAGCCCGCTTCCTCGACTGCATCACCTCAGCTTGGAGGAAGCCAGATTAAGGAGAAGGAAGCGAAGAGTTCGGGCAATTTGACTCCCCCACGGGCTCCTTCCGCTTCCGGGGCCGTAGGAGGGGGTGGTGCAGTGAAACCTAAAATCCCTCCGCTGTCGCGGACGTCGGCTGCTTCGGGTCCTTCTGCCTCTGCAGATAAGGCAGAGGACAAAGAAAAGGGGAAAGGCCCCGCCGGCAGCCCATCCCACTGGAGCCCCGCCTCCTCCGGGTCCAAGGACAGGGACCGCGGGACTACAGCAGGGGGTTTGTCTTCGTCCGCTTCGTCTTCCTGTGTTGTTGGAGGAGGGGCAGCAGAGAAAGAAAAAGAGAAAAGTGCAGCAGCATCGACTGCGGCAGGTCGCCCCTTGCCTCAGCAACCGTCTCCCACGGCAGTTCAGCAAGCGGCCCCCTCCTCCTCTTCGTCGTCCTCTTCGTCTGCCCAGCAGCCACAGCAGCAGGGGGGTCTCTCTGCTGCTTCTTTCCCTTCTCTGCGACCTTCCGCTTCTGCCGGGTCGATGGCTTTGGCAGGGGGTGGGGGGAACACGCCAGGGGGGGGTGCACAGGGGGTTTCTGGTCCCACTGCGGTCCCCGCGTTCGCAGAGTCTCTCGCGTCCCTTTCTCACGGACACTTCCGTGCTTATGCCAAGCAGAAGGTCCGTCTGGCTCTTGCAACCGCAGCAGAGACTGCAGGCGATGGGGGTGCGGGGAAGGACAAGGACGGGCAGAAGAAGGATGAGGGGCAGCGTGAAAAGGAGAAGGAAAAAGATCGAGAAAAAGAAAAAGTGCATGGCGCAGAAGGGGGTGCTTCCCCCGCAGTCACACAAGCCCAGACAACTCGGTCTTCTGCCTCTCCCCCCAAGCTGAACGGTTTCCTCCCACAGTCCTCTGGAGCCTCTGCGGGCTCTTCCTCTTCCTCAGCAGCTGCTGGGGGGGCCCCTGGCCAAGTAGGAGCTCCCTGTTCCTCTTCTCCGCCCCCCGCTCTCCTGCAGGGGTTCAGCCTGGAGGGGGGAGGGGGGAAAGAGAGGGAGGGGGTCGGACAGGCGATTGCCTTTCCACTATCGGTGCTAGAAAAATGTGCATCCCTCCAACCTGTGGCCCCCTTCACCTCCTCTCAGACGCCTGCCTCGTCTCCGGGTGTAGGGGGTCCCTCTGGAGGGTCTGTGTGGGGTCGTCCGTCGCCGTCCGGGTCTGTTGATGGGGGGGTGTTGGGGGCAAGCGGGGGAAACTCGGAAACCGGTGGAGTCGCAAACAGCCGCTCCTCGTCCCTTGGCAATAGCATCGCCCCGCTCCCGGGCCATGCCGCCGCTGGCACGCCCGCCAGTGGACCGCCTTCTGGTTCTGCGGCTTCTGCACCGACGGGCACGTCGGCCGTGTCTGTTTCCCTAGCAGCAACCGCAACAGGGGGACAGGGCCAGGGGGCTCCCCCACGGAGAGAGCCCTCCAGAGAGAGCGCAGGGGCGGGGGGTCCCGGCACAGGGACTCCGGCGGCTGTGGATGGGGGTGCGTCCCCTGTGTCAAGCGCCCAGGCAGCCCCTTCGTTCTTTCCTCCGGCTGCTTCTGTTTCTGGGGCACTTCCAGCATCTAGGAGACGTGAAGCGGACACTGAGGAGTTGCAGAGGTGTCTTACATACGTGTTGCCGTCGGGGTGCCCTGCTGTGGAAGAGATGACGCCAGGGGTGTTCGATGAGAAGACTGCAGCCGCGGTGTCGTCCTTCCAGGCGTCTCGTAAATTGCAGAGAGACGGAGTTGTCGGTGCGAAGACTTGGGCGGCCCTCATAGGTCGGTGTGTGTGTGGGGTGATTGAGTTGTTGTTGTTGTTGTTGAGTGAAGGAAGGAAGGATTAGTGTCCTGGTTAATCAAAAGAGGGCCCGTCCCTATTGTTGCGAAGGGATTTGTGGTTTCACATATAGTATCTGTAGTGCCGTTTAGAGGTCTTCCCTTCAAACAGCGGAGAAATCGATTTTGTTCCTCTCGATCCCTTTGTAGAGTTTGTTTTCTGTCCTGATGTGACGAGAAATTGGAGGAGGCCGCTTCGGCTGCAGCATACCCCTTGTTGTTTACATTTACTTTTACTCATCTTCTTTCCTTCCCGCTCCTCGCATTCCTTCCCTCCCTCTTTGCAGAATCCGTGCATACACGGGCTTTGAAGGACCTCAGCCGACAGCGCGACAGGCAAGCGTCGACTGAGAGGGCCAAACAGACGAAGGAGCAATTTCGGCAGAGGCAAAAGGAACAGGTCCAGGCAGCGGAATCAAAAATCAACGATACCATCCTGCGATCTTTCCAGCTTCAGCCCGGCTCCTCCTCGTCCTCAACTGGCGGCGCCCAGGGGGGGGTTCCGGGGGGGCCCTCGTTGTCATCAGGGGCTCCCGGTGGCGCGCCATCACCCCTGAAGGGGCTCCATGGGCCCCCATCCGCTGCATCCGCTCCTTCCACAAGCGGTCGTGCGGTGAGCCTTGGAAACACGAATGCATCTGCCACGTGGTATGTGGGAGCGGGCGGCGGCCCTCGGCGTCCGTCGGATAGCGGGATTGAGCGAACCGGTGCTTCTTCGGCCGGCGCCGCCGGAGGAGCGGGCATCGGTATCAGTGCCGCTGGTGGGCTCTTCGGTCAGAGGCCTGGCCACGGCGCTCATGTGATTCCGGGGGGGTCGATTGGGGCAGAGAGCGGTTGTGCGACAGAGCTGCAGACAGCGGGGGGGAATCCGGGAGCAGCAGCGGGAGGGGGAGAGGGGCACCTCAACGTACAGGGTTAGTCTGCCTGCCTGCCTGTCCGTCTAGCTGTTTGGCTGACAGGCAGGCGAAGGTGGGGGGAGATGGGGAATGTCTGAAAGGGAAAGATCAGGTGCGATGGAAGAGCGAGAACGTGCTGCTGGTGGGAGGCAAAGAAATTGAGTGCGGGAGGGAATGCAGGTCGTCTGTTTGTTTGTTTGGGTTCAAAGGGGAAAATAGCGGGGGGTTGCAAGGGAAAGTGAAGGGGGGGAGAGTGAGCGTTGCTGTTGAGCGATAAAACGGCATCCGTTTCTCGGATGCCTGTCTGGTCTGGCTGTTGGTTGATCGATCGATGGGTTTGTTTGATTAGGTCTGAAGGAAGGAGGAAAATACGCAAGAGAGGTAGGGCAAAGGGGAGGGAGTGGGTCGATGAGTCCCTCCGTGTTTGTGCAGAAAGGGAGGAGCGAGGGGATGGGAGGAGGGGTTGCTGTCTGCCTGTTTTTTTGTTCAATGGGCAGGCAGCGAAGGGGACAGACACACTTGGGGCGCTTGTGCAGATGGAGGGGCCACGAAGCGTCGAAGAGCGACGGACTGTTTGATTGTCTGACTGACTGAGTGTGCATGGGAGTGCATGAGGGTCAGCGGACGCTGCCAGGGGACGGACGGGTGAAGCGAAAGTTTATGTTCTCTCTTCTCTCTCTCTCTCTTTTCCTTCTTGTTCTCTCTCACTTTCTCCCTCTCTTTCTGTCGGGTTGTTTGCGAAGGCGCGAGGAGGTGCAGTCGGGGCGCGACGAAGAAGTTTGCCTGGATGGATGAAAAGATGTTGACAAGACAGGACGGATGCCGACAGACAGTCAGTCAGACAATGACTCAGGCAGAGGCAGCAGCGCTGCTGCTGTTGGCTGGCGTTGTTTGACTTGTCTCGGCGTGGGTGCACTCGAAGGAAGGGAAGCGAAGAAGCAGAAGGAAAAAAGGGACAAGGCGGAAGGTGTGCAAAGTAGGAGGGAAGGAGGGAGGAAGTAGAATGGAAGGTGAATGATGACCTGACTGTATGAAATCATACACACACAAAACTCCGCGCACGCACATACACGTATCAGCAGAGAGAGACTCGAATGAGGAGTTTGCCTGATCTGTCTCTTCTCTTCTCTGATTACCTGACTCAATGGGTCACCGACCGCCTAACCGCATGTCGAGATGATCTCATTTGGCCGCCCTGCGTGCTTAACCAATAGAGCATCGCTTTACCTGAAGGATGAAGGGAAGAGGGTGTGAGTGAGGGAGTGAGTAAACAGGTGGTTGGGTGACTAGCCTCCACTGTTTGTTGTGTGCAGTCTGCCCATTCGTTCGCATATCACCACCCTGAAATGTTCTTCATCGGTTTTTCCCTCTCTCTCCTCCTCCCACGCATCAATCCTCCTGACGGCAGCCGAAAGAAAGAAGGGGGAGTCACAATTCCTTCCTGTCACCCAATTTCGTCTCATTTATTGTCTCTCTCTCTCTCTCTCTGGTGCAACTGGGGGGGGGGGCACCAGGTTCGCCTTGTCGCTGACCCTCGCGTCCGTCCGGTGCATGAATGAAGTGACACACACACTCGTGGGGCAGAAAAGAAGGCAGGCATCCAGGCTTCCGTGTTAAAGATGTTGTCTCTCTCTCTCACTTAAAACTCTCTCTCTCTCTGTGCGTGTGTGGATGCGTGTCTTCGTGTGTGTGTGTGTGTGTGTGTGTGTGTGTGTCTGTGCGTTCCTCTTTGCTCACGATCACCAGGCATTCTTTACTTTTTTTTTCTTTCAATCGCGTTGTCGCAGCTTTGTGCCGTCCGGTTTACCTTATCAATTTTCTTTTTGGCTCTCGGTTGTTGATCGCCCTTTCAGGATCTTCCCTGGATGATGCTGAAGAGGACTCGCTCGCTGACTGTGACAATAGGGGAGGGGAATTATTCTTTCACTTCTTTTCTTTCCTTTTCTTTTCTTGGGCAGTCTGAAAGAGAGGAGAGAGACTCCCGGCCAAAACTTCTGAGCCCAAAAGGGCCAGAAGGTCTTGAAGGAAGCAGTAAAAATAGAAAGAGAGTGTGCGGGAGGCGCGAGAAGTGCCACCGCCTTCTTTAGGGGTCGAGTCTGTTTTGTAACGGCTGTCGCTGATGAATGAAACAAAGAAAGAAAGAATCAAAGGACCCCATCGTGACCTCCCCAGTTGTTTTTGTTCGAGGTTGCTTTCTCTTTCTTTTCTTTCGTGCTTCCTTTGTGTTTGCTGGTCTTGACCTCTATTTGCTTGTTTGTCCTGCTCCAAAGACCTGAGCAGGAAGGAAATTGGAAGGGGATTACGGAAGGAGATTGATTTCGGTCTTGGAGGTTTGGCGGGATGGGGGGGAGGGGAGGGAAAGCGCCTAGATCTTTCCATTCCCCCTTCCCAGTGACAACCTCCCTCTTCCTTCCTTGACGCAACCGTCTCCGTCTGTCTGTCAGATTTGTGCTTGATATCGGCTCCTAAAGAGGCGGCTGTGTTGCTGTACTTGCTGGCTTGTGTGAATGTGTGCATTTGCATCTGTGTCCCATGAATAAATAAATGCACAACATAGATCGATGCACTTCCGGAAAGACCTCCTTCCTCACCCTTCCTTCCTTTGTTTTTTCCCATCTGACGTTACTCTTGATGTACCTTTATCTTTCTTCCTTCCTTTGTTTTTTCCCATCTGACGTTACTCTTGATGTACCTTTATTTTTCTTCCTTCCTTTGTTTTTTCCCATCTGACGTTACTCTTGATGTACCTTTATCTTTCTCTCCCTCTCTCTCTGGCGCAGTATCTTTTTGGCTTGCTCGCTTGCTTGCTGCGGTGTGTGCGTTGGATGGATCCTCATTTCGTTCTGTTCCTTCCATGTGAACACCTCGCTCTTCTCATCGGTTTCAGGAGAAGAAAAGTCGAAAGAAAGATTTATTTTTGGACAAGGTGAGAGAAAGCAGAGACAGAGGGAATCGGGAACGTTGCGGATGAACGACTGTATGCTTCATGCAGTCACCGACACACCCTCTCCAACACATGATTCACAAGAAGCAATGAAAGCGCAGAGGGGGGGGAGAGCAGCGCACAGACCCTGCCTGCCAGGATTGCCGATCGACACGATTGGCAGCCCGATGTGGTGGGGGGGGGTTGGGCTGCCGGTGTGTCAATGCGTGAGCGCCCTCCTTAGGCTCAAAACTCTGTGTCGTCCCCTTGCCGCTGTTTCTGTTGCCTCTCCTTGCTATTTTTTCTTTTTCCCGTCTCTTAATTGATCTGTGAGGCCGTTCACAGTGACTGACGGGTTCACATAGGAAGGCTGCCACATCAAGTGGGGCACTTGTCAAGCGGTTCCATTCGTGTTTGTTTGCCGGGTGCAGCTGTCTGTTTGTTTGTCTTTTTGGTTACCTCTTCTTCTCGAATGTGCGTCCATGTCGTTCCATGTGATGAATGAATGTGTTTTTGATCGGCTCCTTTGCCGTAGAATCCAGCTGCCTGCCTGTCTGCCACTGTTCCCTTTCGCCACCGGATTGGTCTTCGTTCCTTCGTTGGTTCCTTGTGCAGTCCATAGCTCAATCGATCCAGCGGTCGACACGAGTTCCTCTTATTTATCTGAGTACTCTCTAAATAACCTCCGAACAACGGCAACGTCCCCGCGCCCCTCAATTCTTTCACTTCGAACAGTTACTCGATCGGTTGCGATGCTTCCTCCCTCCCTCTGTCAATGGTAACTAAGCAAGCCTTTTTCTTCCTTCCCTCCGGACAATGATCTTGCTTCCTTCTTTTCTTCCTTTCTTCCGTCCGTGTGTGAAAAGATGAATGGTTGACCGGGTGTATGTGTGGGTGGGTGGAAGACGATTGGGGGTCCCGATATGGTCAAAATTGGAGCCAGCCACTCGATAACCGGCCGGCATATGCGAATTAAAGAACTGGAGTCTTCTTACTTAACTTCATACTGCGATACTACAAAGCGTCGGTCTGCCAGCGACTGGATCATAGCTAATACTGTTGATTAATTCTCGATATGGGGCTGTTACAAACCGAAGAGATCGACTGCATATAACATTGTGATGACGACAATGATTAACATGTATCATAACATGCAACAAAGTGGGCTTTGAAGTACAAACGCCTCTATCCACTACTAGATTTATTATGTCAGACATCTATTAGCAAAACATGAAACTGGACATAAAAATATGTGGGAAAATATATATGCTGGAGTATATGCTAGGCGTGGTCTTTAGATAGATTTTCTGTTAGATTAAATTTTTATGCCCCCAAATCTAATATAATGATCTATCTAAAAAATCTAAAACGCAAAATTAACTTATAAATTTAGATTAGATTATAGTCTTTGGGGCTGCCATGGGCTGCCCGCTGCATGAGCAGCCTGAACAGCAAGGCTCGGCGCTCAGGCTGCTCTTCCGCGCCTTCTTGAGTATGCCAGTGAGTCTGCCAGCCCATCGATATCAATGATTGACTTTCAAGTCTTCTTGAAGACTCACTTGAAGATCTGCAATTTAATTCTCTTTGAAGATCGTCTATCTGACCGTGGGAGGGAGTTACTACCTGGGAAAAGAAATTCCGAGACTTCAATCTTTCCAGATAACTTGAAGTTCTGGCTTGTGGAACTCTAGGGATAAGTTTTTTATGAATGAATTACTAGCTAGATTAATTAGTTTGTGGGCCTAGGTCGAGGGATTGAATCTATGCAGGAAATACTAGGTTGGCCTGAGCCTATATATATATGGCTCACCGGCTTTAACCTCATACATCATCATCATCATCAGTTTAGATTAGTTAGATTATTTGAATAAATTTTTTTTTTTGGAAATCTAATATGCATAATCTATATCTAGCGACCACACCTAGTGTATATGTGTCTAGATATGTGTAATTTATTAATACGATAAGAAAAAAATATTTTATAGGTTTATTTAGAGGTTTATAAACTTACATGTCAGTTCACGCACATTGCGTGCGGAATTAAGTAACTTGAAGTACATGCATGAGTAACACTGAGTACGTCTAGGAGTATGTATACGCCACTATGTACCATCGCAGGAACTCACTTACCCAGCTGTGCATTTCCGTAGGAGCAACCGCTATGACGTTCGTACGTATAGACGGGTTATATAGTTTATGCAACGGCAGGCTAAAACTATATACTTCACTCTAGACTTCATGGCTTATATAATCTTATTATTTTTTTTTCAGTGCACTATTAAAGCGGGGGATACTCTAAATTATATAGTTTACCCCCCACGTGACAAGCTAGGTGACAAACCTTAGAAGTCGATAGGTTATTAAAGGATTTTATTAGGGATTTGTTTAGGTTTTAGGTATACACAAAGATTCAAAGTTTGTATACAACTAAGTACACAAAGAATTGTACTAGGAATTATTAAAATACATGATAAAATGCTCAAAATAGTAATTGACAAACGGCTAGATAAACGGGCAAATGAAAAGAAAAGTTATAGGATATTGGTAGGGAACTTGTTTTTCTGTACGGGCATGCAGTTTGCTGTTACATCTACGTACATATGCGATGAATGTCATTGGTCACGCAGTATCAACACATCTGGCAAAACGCACTTTCTCCAAGAGATGCCTTCACAACTTTGCCTCCGGGGCAGGCAATGGGGTGAAGTAATTAGGCAGGTAGGCAAGCCGGCAGTCAGATGAAACTTGAACACCGAGAAGCACGGTAAAGAAGCTTCCAGCAGCTCTCTCCACCAAGTCAATCAACTGCAGAAGGAGGCATGCTCCTATCCTGTGCAGTCACCTGCCGTTGAAACCGTTGCTCGGTTTCAGCTCTTGTGTTCAGAGTCTTCCCCGATGTCCTTTCAACACCCTCGTGTCGTCTCAGGTCATTGGACATGAGTCTCTCTTCTGTCTCGACTGCCCACCCCCCATTGACGAATGGATCCACAAAACAGACAATAACAGAAAGTGAGTGCGATGGATGAATCATTGACATGCACGCATGCAAAAGCCGACCAACAGACAAATGAGAAGAATTCGGACGAGCGGTCGGGTACACGGGGGAAAGGTGAGAAGAGAAAATGGCGAAGACACGTCAAACAGCAAAGGATTCAGTGGCAGACTGATGCTCCTTCCTCAGTCGGGTGGGGAAAGGCGGATAGGGGCGTTCGGCAAAACAAAAACATGCATCGATCAAGAGCCTTCCTTCTCTATCGACGCTCCGGTCTCACTGCTGACCGATCGCAGCGGATCACGAGGGCACACCGGCAGGCACAAGCAGTGGTCAGTCAGTGCAGACGTCTCGTGAAGAGCACCTCTTTTTGTCTGCGTGTCTTTCTCTCTCTGCAATCTCTTTGGGGGGGGTGGACAGTGAAAGAACGCCTGAGCATCCTTTCAACAGGCATAAGGAGGCACCTTCCACGGGCTGATGCATAAATCACATGAGCAAAACGAGTTCGAAAAGAGGACGAGAGCAGAGATCCCGACAGCTATTCGACACAAAAGGGGGCCGGTACACACACACACACACACACAGAGGCCCACTTTGCATCAAGAGGAGAGAGCAGAAGAGGATGCATTGGAAAGAGAGGAGGCCTCCCTGAAGATCATTGATCAAAGAAGACCGACCACATTGAAGAATTCAAACACCCATTTTGAATCCTTCCTTCCTTCGTCTGAATGCCCTCTTCTCTGCTTGATGATCTCTCCCCCTCCCTCTTGTACTCGTTCTTCTCGAAGTCTAGGCATTTTTCTCTCTGTCTGTGTGTGTATATGTTGGAGGAAGTAGGGGAATGAACATCAAACGCCTCCTTCTTCATCTCGTCCTCTCTCTCGGCCAGGCCGAAGAAGAAAGCTTCTCCTTTTTCCTTTCAATTCAAAAACAGGCTTGCGAATTTCAAAGCTGCGGGATGCATGAGAGAAACAGAGAGAGGAAGGGAAGAGTCACGATTGGAACGAACTTGGGTCCATGAAAATGACGCCACTGCCGCTGCAATCTGTGGCAATGTGACCAGCAGCATCGACACAGCTAGGGGCTAGGCTTCTGCGGGGGCCGCTCCCTCTCCCTGCTGCTCCTGCTGCTGCTGCTGTGCTGCCTGTCGCTCCCTCTCTGCCTCCTCCTTCTCCTTTCTCTTCCGCTCTTCCAACTCCCTCTCGAGTCTCTCTGCCTCCTCCCTCTCCCCAGGGGGTGCCCCCGGAAGGCCCAGAGTTCGTGAGTGGGACTCCACAAGGGATCCTAGGTGGGAGTCCGTCAGTCTGTTGATCTGCCTCCGGGCAGTCAGGAGAGCCTTCACAAAGAGAACGGGGGAGGTCTTGAAGAAACAACGACGACCCTCGTCGTCAAGCCTTTTTGCAAGACTCCTCACTGCATCAACCACCTTCTCGTCTAACCACATCGTCTGACCTCCGCTCATCGCGACGGGCGGGAAGAAACCGCGAGAGACGGAGTTGTCGAAGGCGGTGCGCCACTCTGCGAATTTTGGGAGGAATGGTTTGGGCAGGAGGGACAGGAGTCTGCAGACCTCCTCTTCCTCCTTCACATGGGCAAAGAACAGGTTCCCTGAGAGGAACAGCAGGGTGCTCAGGAGCCGTCTCAGGTTCTCATTCGCAGGCGTGCTCTCCCAGAAGTCTGTGACTGAGAACGCGAAACCCCCAGCCCCCGCAGAGACCCTCCGGAAAGCTCTCTGGGTAGACAGCACAGAGCCACGATGCATGCCCCCGGCCATCGGACTCGGGGCAATTCCGGGACCCCCCCCTCCCATTCCCTCCACCTCCCCTCGCTGCAGAAGACCTTCTCCGGGGGGTCCCTCGACAGGCAGGAGGGCAATTTTCGTCTTGAGAGGGGGAAGGGCGAGACGGGAATCGAGAAAGAGGGAGGGCTGCTCTGGTTCTTTTCTGGGGGACAGGAGGTGAATGGAGGAGAGAACGGAGGGGAGACCCCGGGATGTTCTGCCCTCACGTCGGGCAGACTGGCGGACGGGATGGTCCGGCTGCTGCTGGTTCTGCTGACGGGGGGGGGAGGGAGCAACGGGCACCCCTTCCTCCTGCTTGACTTTGACCCTCACATGGGAGTCGTTTTCGCTTTTCGGCACCTTGACGCCCCCCTCTGGCTGACCATCAAGAGACCTTTTTGGAGGGCGGTCTCTGAGAGGGGTGGACGGAGGGGGACCCCCCCTCATGCTGCCTCTTCCTCCCACCGCCATCGAAGCGCGGGGGACCTGCAGTCGTCCGCCACCCTCTCCAACGTCAGCCCTCTCTCTTGCCTCCCTGTGCTCTCTCTTGCGGAGTCGCAATTCTCTGTGCACTGTCTTCTGACAGAGAATCTCGGCCTCGTGGGGACCCAGACAGACCAGAGCGGCCTGACCGTTCGGCTCTCTGATGGAGACAACAAATTTAGGAGTGCGCAGGAAGAGATCAAGACCTGTCCCCGCCTGCTGTTGTCCCACCACCTGGCTGGCCCTCAACTTCGCGGCCTCGTCGGCGTCGAGGACGTCCCTGAAGTCGTCGGTGAAGTACAGATCGAGGCCGAAAGTCTTGGGAGGCAGCATGACCTTCTGAACCCTTCCGTGTCTGCTGCGCAGAACGACATCGACGGGGACGTTCCTGGCGGCCTCCTCCTCATCTGACGGAACCAGACCGTCTGCCCGAAGCGCTCGAGAGACCACAGTGGCCCACATGAACCTTCCCTCCTGCTGCGCTTGCAGGCCGTTCGCTGGAGCCTCCTCCTCGTTGACCTTCGGGGTCTTGTTCGTCTGGGCCTTGTAGATCGCCTCACCGTCGTAGTTGGGGGAGTATCGGATGGGAGGCTGGAAGCCGTCTCTCTGCCTGTCCCCCAGAGGAAGCACGACCTTGTTGAGGGCAAGGCGGGCTCTGGAGCCTGAGATCACCTGTGCGAAGCTGTGGAGGGATGCCTTGTGCACAGTCAGATCAGGCCACCTGTCTCTGTTGACCGGGTACTGGGAGGTCTCAAGGGAAACGCAATCGCGGAGGAATTCTTGGACGGTCGCGAACCTGTCGGTGAGAACGTCCCAGAGGGCCGAGTGCACAGTGAACCCCTGAGGGACCTCCTTGCACTTGATCACCTCAACTGGATCCTCAGGCTTCACAGGGAGAACCTCCTGCTCGAGCTCCCTCTCCTGCTCGTCGCCCAGAGCGAGAGCATTCATCGCGTTCTGGCCCTTGCGCTTGGGGAGGCACTTGCCGACGTGCTTGGCGTAGGGCTTCACTCGCACACAGACGACGTCGGTGAGAGGAGACTCGTCAGAGTCGAGGCCCTTGTTGTCCTCCTGCTGAATCATCCTTCCCTTCTTCTCCTCGCAGTTCTCGGCCACGGCCCTGAACTTCTTCTCGGCGTACTTCTGGAGGAACTCAATCTTCTCTGCCCCCTCGTGCCCGTACATCTCAACGAGAGAGACCTTCTCACGCTCTCTGCCGAGAGTCGCCAAAACCCGACAGCTCAGACGGGCAATATTCCGGTCCATTTCTCCCTCTCTCTCCGCACGTTCCTTCTCCTTTGCACGCCGCCGCTTTCTCACGGCTCTCATCCTCTCCCCCCCATCCTCGTGCTCTGACCCCGCCTCCTCCTCCTCGTCTCTGTCGTCTTCTGAAGAGTCCTCATCGTCCTCGGCCTCCCGACCCTGCTGCATTCTGGCAGCCGCCGCGGCCGCAGCCGCACGTCTGGGTCGCCTGCCTCCACTCGAGTCCTTCTTCTTTCTCTCTCCGTCTCCGTCGCTGTCCTCGTCGCTACTGTCCTTGTCGGCGCCGAATCCTGGAGCCAGCACGTGAGCTGCCTCCGCCTGTGCGACCTCAGTCTGCATCCTGCTTGCACACTGCTGGAGCCATGAGGGCACCCCGTTCTTGATGACCGCCTGGGACTCGAGGAGCGCGTGGTCGAGAATGTCGAACAAAGACGGGTGGAGGGCCTCCTCGTCCTCTCCGTCCAGGTCAATCGGTTCGGCTTTCTTCTCGGCCTCTCGGGCACGCATCGCCTGCAGAGAGAGAATGTGTGTGAGAGTCAGAGAGACATGGAGGGGAAAAGGAGAGAACTGTGAACTTAAAAAAACCGTAAAAAGAGCTCGGAAATTGTGTCTTGAAAAGGCTTTCCCCCCTTGAAGATGCACCGCATGCAGATACAAAAGAAGGAAAAAAATATCCTCGACAAAGCCACAACCAACCCTCAAACACTTTTTCACAGACTGACAAGATTGACCAACAGGCTGACCGCGTCGAATGCCGCCTCCTCCACTTCCTGCACGTCCTCGTCCTCGTCCTCCGGGTTCTGCCCCTCCTCTCCGTCGTCCATGGCGTCGGGCACAGGCGCTCTGTCGCCTTCCTCACCCTCCTCTACGCTCCATCCGCCCTCACTCTCCGCCTGTCCGTCCCCTTCGGTCCCGCCAAGGCCGAGCCTCCTGCCACCCTCGCCTGCAGGAGCGTCTGGGACTCCAGAAGCCTCTGGAGACTCCTCAGCTACCTCGCTGGCAGAGGCAGAGGGAACCCTTGTGGGCATGGCACTCGCAAACCGGGCATCTCCCTGTGGAGGCATCAGGCTGCCGAACTTCTTGACGACAGAGGCCGCAAACTGAGTGACACGGGAGGCCATAGAGGTTGGGTGACCTGCAACGGCTTCCACCTGCATGGCATCTGGGTTTGCTGCAGAGGAGACGGCAATCGGGCAGAGAGAGAGACGGGCACTCTCCTTTTGTTGGTGTTGCACGATGAGGTCGTTCAAGTCCTTACCGACGACAGACTCCATCAGCTCTTGCATCGTGCCCTTCCCCCCCACTCGGCTCCTCAGCTTCTCACGGATGTGCCTGTCGACCTCTGCAGCCGCGAGGAATCGGACAGACTGGCCCTGCCCGAGAAGCCGCATGCGTCCCACGCCCTGCAGGAGCTTGTCCAGACTCACCCCCTTCCCGAGGGTGTACGCAGCGACGGCGTCTTCGGGGAGTCCAGGGAGGTCCACTCCTCTGCGATCAAATTCAGGGAACAAAAGAGAAAAGGGGAAAGAGAGAGAAGGTAAGCATCAAACAGAGAGAAGAGAACGGGAACCGGGGAACCAGAATGAAAAAGTCGCAGACACTTGCTAATGCGTAAGGGGCCCTGGAAAGGTGCAAGTAATTAGTTGATGACCAAGCTGCCCCCTCCCTTCTTCCCCCCCCCCACCGACCAACGTACCTCGTGTGGGAGTCATCGAGGAACGCCAGAGCATCTCTCATGCAGGAGAAGAAGGGAGAGAGCCGCAAAGGAGACACCCTCCCTCTGGCGTCCTTCACCACCAGCTCGTCGTTCCTGAAGAACACAACCGCCTGGGGCAAGCTCACGCTGCCTCCCATTCTCCTCCTGTTTGCTCGCGTCTCCATCAAGAAGAGAGACGCCGCGGCCTCATTCCCCAACTCCACAACCAGGGCACCGCCGTCCAGAATCACCTGCAGAAAAGAGTTCATTCAGCAAAAGGATCGACATAAATTTGGAATGTTTCGGCTCTTTTTACCTACGGGTATTTGGGACGGGCGTCACACACATTGGAGTGGTTTGAGGTGTGGTAGCGTGCTCTGACCCCCGCATTTCAGAGATGCCAGCTTGCTTTTAAGCAAAAGAGCTATCCCCCCTTCCTTTTTGCCATCTGTCTTTGGCTTTCTGACGGTTTCTGTCGGACTGACCATCGGGAATTTGTTGTCTGGGGGAAGTCGCGCGATGGACTTGATGAGTTCCTCTCCGGTCATGCCTGGCTCGAGTGCCTTGTAGAGGAAATTCTCTCGACGCACAAGCCTGAGAAGGTTCACACCCACAGTGCCCAGAAGAGAGGGCATGTCGTCCTGCTCTGCCGTCCCAGGAAGCAGAAGCTGCGTCTCGGAAGTGCCTGAGAAACCCGTGATGGCCGGACCGTCGACCGTCCGGTTGCCTTCATCTCCGAGGTCTGCGAACGTCTCCTTGACATTCGTCAAGTCGGTCGCCTCATCCCCTGTGGACGGGGGGGGGAGCTTCCGGAGACGGAACTCGTCCCCCAGGCTGACAGCCATCTGGAGACGCCGGGCATCGGGACAGGGACAGAGGGACCACCCCGAGGCACTAATCCGTGCAGGGAAGACCTTGGACTCGAAGGAGAACACGCGCCTCTCCAACCAGAAGGCGATCACGTCCATGTGACGACTCAAAATGGCGACGAGGAGCTTCAGCTGCTTGGCGTCGTCGGAGTTGACGCTTCGCCGATCGATGATGGACGGAGGGATGTCGTACAACTGCACACAGCGGTCCTTGAGGATGCGCTCCACCGGTGTAGCCCCCGACAGAGCGGTCTTCTTCCCCCTCAGCTTCTGCCACATGTTCTTTCTCTCAATGGTCTCCTTCCGCTTCGCTTGAATGGCAGCGTTCTTCTTCTCCTTGTACACCTTCGCTAGTTCTGCCCTTTCCATCCTCCTCAACTCGGCATCATTGGCCTGCACTTTGCGCTGCTCAGCCTTTCGTGCCTTCTTCTGCTGTGCTGCCTGCTGGCCTCTTGTCCGGGCCTCTTTGAGCTGCTGTTCCCTCTCCTTCTTCTTCCGCATGTTCTGGAGGTTCTCCATGCGAAGGGCAACTGCCGAGACTGAGAGCGCTTGGCTGACGTGGAAGCGTCTCTTCTCAGGATTCCGGACGGAGTGCAGCCAGAAGCGCCAGGTCGCGTCGGGGTTCGGCGTGTTCTGAAGGTCCTCGAGAACCTCCAGGATCTGAATGAGAGACAGACAAAATGAGAGACAGAGAAATGCAGTTGGGGACTGCCAGAATCTGAATCAGGGAGAATGACAATCGAAGACATGCAGGAAGAAGAGAAAAGGAGAATGAGCAAAGGGAAAGGAAGGAGGCAAAAAAAGAAACAAAAAAACAGTAAAGACAGAAAGAGAGAAAAGGGGGGAAGAATGAAAGACAGAAGACATCGAAGACAGGAAGAAGACAGGGCGAGACTCGATCAAGAAAGCAGTGACGCAATGAAAAAGGAAAGGAAAGAGGCAAACAAACAAACAAAGACAGAAAGAGAAAGAGAGAGAAAGACACTGGCAGCACACAAAGAAAGAAAGAAAAAAGAAAGAAAGAAAGACAGACAGAAAGAAAGAAAGAAAGAAAAGAAAGAAAGAAAGAAAGACAGACAGACAGACAGATAGCACAAAAACAAACAAACAAACAAAGCCAGAAAAAGGGGCGGAAGAAAGGAGGGAATGCGTAGGAGTACAGTCACACGACGGAAAGCCACACACTGGTAGAATCGGACGCCCACACTGAGTACAGTCACCAACACGTCAGTACAGTAGGATAGGGCAGAACGTGTAGTCACGCAGAAGAGAGCAGGTCCAGGAGGGCAGGCGAAAGAACAACCTCGCTCACGTATGAAGACCAAATGCCAACAGCGAAAAGGTTTTCTCCTGCCCCTCCCGCCCCTCCCCTTGTATACTGAACGGACAACCCACCTCAGCCTCTCCAAGACCCTGACAAAAGTACGAGAGCAGCGTGAACATGACGGCAACGTCAGGATTCGCAAACTCCGTCCGGTCTGCAGGTTTGTCCTTGCCTCGGAACGGCACAGCACTCAGACGCTTCCCCTCCCGTCCGACCACCTCAGCGACACTCATGGGAGGCCCCAGGTTCTTCGTCATGCCCATCTGCCTGAGCGTCTCATTGTGGGCGATCTCCACCCGGGCCCGTTTCGCGACCTCCTCGACCCGGGGGTCCACCCCGAAGTTCACCCTGTACCTCTCTGAGAGGCAGTGCACGAAGATCTGAGGACCGCTGAAGAGCCCCCTCAGTGCCATCACCGCCGTCTTCTCAGGACAGGAGATGCGACCGATCTTCCAGAAGAGCTCCACGGCTTCGGAAATGTCCGAAATGTACTTCTCCCTCTTGTCCCACAGCTTCTTCCGAGCTTCAACGTCGTGCAGGGGGGCAGTCTCGAAGCCAGGCTTTCCGATCCAGAAGTTCTGAAACGAAGGGTCGGTGTTACGAAACTTCCTCCAGTTCTCGTTGTCCCACGCGCCTTCGAACAAACGGTCCTGGTGCCGAGTTGGCAGATCGTTGCCGTCGTGCCACTGCTGGAGGATGTAGACGTTGTACCACCTTCGTCTTCTCTCTTCCACGTCAGGGAGCCGAAGCTCGGGGGCGTCTCCCGCCCAGATGTTCCGGAGAATCGTGTTCATGAGGAACACTACACAACGAGACTCGGGGGTCGCAGTGAGACCCAAACTGTCGGCGGACGCATTCCGAAGAAGCCGCACGGGGAAGAACATGTGCGACCCCGGCAAGGCCGATCTGTCCATCTCGTCCTCGATGTCCTCGTCCCCCTCCGGGGCCCTCTGCACCCCGCTGGAAGAAGAGGAGGCCCCGGCATTCTCCTCGGTGGCTTGGAGCTCCTTCTTGTACCGTCTCTTTTGCGCCTTCCACTTCTGGATGTGGGGGATCTCCAGGGCTGATGGGAAACGACGGAGCG
>JAHBMJ010004633.1:63944-78414 GCA_018398765.1 Chromera velia | reverse complement strand
GAAGGGGAAATGAAACAAACTTCGCGGAAACGATACCAAACGGACTTAGCCGTTCAAAAGAAGAAAACAAAGACAAACAGTGCGGACAGAGATAGTCGAAGAGATTAGGAGGTAGAAAAAATTTGTGGTAGAAGGAAGAAAGGAGACAAATTTGAATATCTACTCAAATGGAAAGGATACGAAGAACTCACTTGGGAGACGGAAGATGACCTCTCGTGTCCCGAATTGGTTGAAGAATACCTGAGGAAAATCGAGGGACAATAATGGGGCGGGGAGAAGAGTGAACAGAGAGAGCGCTGACTGAATGAAAGAAGAGACGAGACATCGTCGCACATGTGAATGGAAAGAGAGAGCGCTGACTGAATGAAAGAAAAGACGAGACATCGTCGCACATGTGAATGGAAAAAGAGAGCGCTGACTGAATGAAAAAAGAGACGAGACATCGTCGCACATGTGAATGGAAAAAGAGAGCGCTGACTGAATGAAAGAAGAGACGAGACGTCGTCGCACATATGAATGGAAAGAGAGAACGCTGCCTGAATGAAAGAAGAGACGAGACACCGCGAGACGCCGTTGCACACGTGAGTGAGGAAGAGAACACCATCTGAGTGAAAGGAGAAACTGGCTTCTGTATGATAAGAGAAAAAAAGGAACTGTGGTTGCACGAACGGAAGGAGAAGAATCAATTCTGCATAAAAGATGAAAGGCGGAATTGTGATTGTATGAATGGAAGAAGGAAGTTGACCTCCGCATGAAAAGATGGATAGAAGGAAGAAATGTGGTTGTATGGATAGAAGGGGAGACGGATATCTGCATAGAGAACTGAGAGAAAGAATTGTGGATTGTATAAATGGAAAGGGAGACGAAGGGAGACTGACCTCTGTGTAGGGAGGAACCATGCATGGTTGTTGCATGGAACGGGAGACTGGCTCCTGCATGAAAATTTGTGGAAGAAAAGAGACTGCCTTGGGAATGATTGAGGGCAAACTTGATAAGAGAAGAATAAAGGGTAGAAGAAGCGTTGTTTGAGTCTGGAATAATTCAGAGAAAGCACCTTCTGATAATAGGGAGGCAGACATGAAAGAGAGCAAGATGAATGATTGATTATGCATGCGAGAGAGGTGCGATTGGGATCCTGGAGCTGGTGAAGCCAGGAATGCCCAGGCATCGTAGCTGAAAGGCCCTTTGCCATGTAGAAGGACAAGTGGAATGCTTCGTTCCTTCTCCTTACTCATTTCGCAGGCTACATGTCGTTAGAAATGAGATATTGCCCCGGTCCCGGGAGATCATCAGACAGAGGCAAGAAGTAACTGACAGAGAGAGGTACCGGCGTCAAGAGGATTAGAGACCTGCATGGAATGATTGACTCATTCATAATGAACCGTAAAGTAATCAATGAAATTCAAAGACCCATACAGTCTGTACATTATATAGTCCGGAGAGACTATGAGTATTCAGATCAAATTCATGAAAGATCATACGATCAACCTCTCTGTATAAAGGTCAGGAGCCTTGTTGGGGGCATGGCAAAAATCAGCATGGTGAGAGAGGTGGAGGCAGGAGCATAAATTGCGTCCTGGGCTCTGATATAGCCCCCCACCGGGCAGGAAGCGACATGATCGCAAGCCCACAGCGCTGGAAATATATGCACGATGTATGAATGAGAGGCACGTGGGCGACGTCACAAACTTGGAAACATAGAGGAAGATAAAGGAATAGAGAAACACAAACCAACCTTCAGACTCGAGCCAAACACCGGGATAGCGGTCAGCTTGTTTCTCCAAGCGTCACAAGCCTTGTTCGGATGCGGAGGGCTGGCCACCCAACGTGACGTACAAAGCGATGCTTAGGGCAAGTGAGACTCATACTTTCAGATTCAAGTAAAGAGATCCATTGTATATATACAGATCGTAATAAACGCAGTCCCAGGGAACTATACGGAGATGAACATTCTCTTCGCTCAAACCATACTCAAGGAGAAGACTCGAGAGATGACCTCAAGTAAGTGGAAAACTTATCAAGGAGTGACATCATGAGAAGAAGTGATTCAGGTTAGCTGTACTATTGATCATTAAGGTCAGTTCCCTCTCAAGAGATAAAAAAAATCTTTACATGCATATATACATGCATGCTTTTTCATCATTTTTGAGGCAGGCCCGACGCGGCCCCGGAAAACAAATCTGCACGCATGAAGCCGCGTCCCTGGTAGACAAATTACGCAAAGTCTGACAAATTTGAAAGTCTGTCAAATTTGAAAAAGTTCAAAATTGAATATACTTTGATGGATGTACGGTGTTGCGCAACCATTAACTCACTGAATGATTGTCAAGTTCAAGAACACAAGCACCATCCTCTGTATTCCGTACCCTCATACCTGTCATTCTCAGAGTTGCGAACATCTTCCCCTTTCAGATTCTCATCTGTATTGATTCTTCTCTCTTAGCCTTCCCTTTCTGGAACAACAGTTGTTCAGCTATACAAAGGCATCGAGAGAATGGAAGACGAGAATATGGAAACTTCTCCCAGCTCCGCTCCGCAGCCCCCGACAGAGTCTCTCTCAAGCTACGCACGGAGATCTATGGACCAAGCCAAACAGGCTAGCAGATAAGAGATGCGCAAAGGACTGGGTGAGGATACCTACAACTTCATACTAGATCAAAGGGCGGAGTTGCATCAGAGATTTGAGGCCTATAAAAACCATGACATCCCAATCGGGACAGCCCACGGTCCTGCAGGGTTACATACGGCGCAGTGGTAGAAATTTGCCACGAAGGTCTTCGCCCTGACGATGAGAATGCTGATCAGGGAAGCGGGTCTCCCAGGAGCAGCCATCCTGCTCTACCACTCCTGGGTGAACGATATCGCTGTGCTGGTTTTCATGTTTTCTATTATGGCAGTGGCTTGTCCGGAATCGTGGGATGCCACGTTCAAAGCAATTAGGAATTGTCGGCTCCGCCACGAGAAAGACTTCCGCAGATATCATGAGGAATACAAAAAGAAGCGAATGTGGACGGAGTATGAGATCAATTTGGGGAGAGGGGTCGTGAAGACAATTGGATTCTTAGAGTCTATGGCAGGAATCACCAAATACTTTGGCATTGGCGCAGTGAAAATTATGAGAGTAATCCTACAACCTTGGAACCCAGACTCCAATACAAAATATCCAATAGCAGCATGGAATCTTGCAACTGCTCATGCGGCATACATAGATCCTTTCTTTATCCCGTCAGAAGAAGGGTGGCACAGCACTTTCACCTCGAGGGGGTTTTTAATAATTCCAGAATTAACATACAAAGACGCATGTGTGCAAGGGCTGCATGTGTGGTAGGGTCCTTTCAGACAAAGGACGTCAATCCGGTTAGCAGCATTTTCGCCCGCAGAGCTCTTCCAAGTAGATAATGGAAGATACGGGTTTCCAGTCCATAAAATAATGGCAGCGAATATTTGGAATGGAACCCTTCCGAACATGGAGTATCCATTCGAATGGCTACCACCGGCCTTCCCGATTTCAGATCTGCCGCAGTCCATCAACAATTCCCCAAGAGGACAAGAAAAACCCAGGATTAACGGAATGCCTTTTACCGATGGGACAGACACTCATCCCAGCTCGTCCAGCAGAAAAAGACAATGCATGGGAGAGGCAGCAGATTTCCCCAGCGAACCTGCACACAACAACATTATAGGTGCTATTTCATCGGGACAGACCGATAGACAACTGCCAAATTGGTTTTTTTGCCCTCCCACCTTTCCGCTCGCAAGTGATGAAGAGGATAAACGGATAGAGGCAGCAGTCCAAGGTGCATCCTACCTAACTGGGTCGTTCCCCCCTTCACCACAGAACAATGGAGATGACAGACAAGACGTATCGAGGCTCAGTCCTCTTCCCTTCCCACCTGACAGTCCAGGAAGGTTTCACAGCCCCTTTCCCTTCGGCTCAAGGCCCCACAGCCCAATGCCCCACAGTCCCAGTCAGTTCTGCCACAGAATTCACAGTCCCATGCCACGAACTTCAAGCCCCAGACCTCTCAGCCCCGGACTTTCATCGATTGACCCTCCTTTCGGAGAATATGAGCAGCAGACACTGGGTATGATGCCTTCATCTGCAGCCGGAGACTAGGTTCCAAGGTTCAGCCCGACGTTGATTCCCGGCAGCTCCCAGGAAGAAGCTCAACAAGAGGACATAGGTCAGGTGGCACCCGCAGACTCCAGAGATTCTGACACACAGTCGGATTGTGTTATTCTCAGAGAGGTCAACTGTGGGAACAATGGGGCGGATATGATCAATCTTACTCACTCTGAGTCTGTGTGAAGAAAATGCAGGAGAAAAGAGAAGGTTGATTGTCACACATTTTGTTGTTCAGAAGGAAGGCCTTGTTGATCAAATGAAGGATTATGGTGAAGAGAAAACTTTGCATTTGAGGGTATGCATAAAAAAAAAAAATCGTCAGGAAAGAAGGAAAGGAGAAAAGAAAAAATAGAGATCTTTTCATAATTTTTTGTATGAGGTGCCTCCTTTGAGTTTAGAAAGGAGGCAACAACAAGGAGTGATATGTTCTGTTGAAAGAAAAGTCGCGATTTGTTGGAAGGAGCCTTAAGGTGCTGGAAGGGGATTCACTGTTCTGTTAATTGAAAGAAGTTATGGTTCGCTGTCAGATCTTTGCGGACCTTCCCCGGCAAAGCACTAAAATATCAACACAATTTGCAGTAAAAAACCACAGAATTTGTAGTAAAAAAAAAAAATTAAACGGTTATGGAAAACCGTCTTAGGCAGGAGGGATATGTTCTGTTGAAGTTATAGGCAACAGAATGAAGTTAGGTTTTTAGATCGAAGGTTAGTAAGAACGACATAGACTAGTCTTATTTTGTTAAGTAAATATTTAGTTATTAAATTGAGCAACAGGAATAATAGATTAAGAAGTCATGGAGAAAGATCAATCGGAATGTAAGAGGCAAGGTCTTATAGGGCTGATATACAGTAAAGGGGGTTTACCTTGATGGAAGATTGGTAGAGAATGGATGGAAATGAATTAAACACTCGGTATAAAAGAAATAAGTCAGACGATATCAGAAAGCTGATAAAAGAAATAAGGTTAAAAAGCTTGAGTAAAAAAAAAAGTAATAGAGTTAATAAGAAAGACGGAAAATAGATTGATAGAAGGTTAAGCAATGAGTCTGATGATACACCGATACAAAGCCGATTAATCGGTTCTGTATCGGTTAAGGCAAAGTATGTCAAACTTGATACACTTTCAAAAATGAAAGTCTGTCAAACATGATACACTTACACAATTGATACATTTTCACAATTGGCAACCTTTGCAGGAAACAAGTATAAAATGCAACTTTAGAAAAAAAGAAAAGAAAGAATCGATTAAAAACTTGACCTCGGAGTAACAGAATTGAATCCCAAATCGAGTTGACTTACCTTCTGGAAGAATTGACTTGAAGCGATCTGAACTGACCTTCACTGACCTCAATAACACTGCATAAATAATTAAAAGATATATTCAACTCCAATTCTAGTTCTATTCTTCCATTTCGGCTTCGTCTGGCCTACTAAGTTCGGAGGAGTACGGAACAACACCTATTTTATCTGCCTGTTACCACTCTAGTGCTTCTCTCTTTAAATTCCTCAATGCCGACCCAACCTCCCTTCTGATGCGTTTGACGCGATCGAATCTTTAGGGAAAAGGGTCAGAATAGCCATGACGGATAAAGGAATGGGGGTGGGCAGTATGGCTCCGACGTGGTATGATGGAGAAGTTTTTAGACAGCTCGACGATCTGTCTGCGTATGAGCATCTAGAGGGGTCCCCTCTGGAAGAAGAGAAGAGAATGATCCGAGAGCTTGTCGGTGTCCTTGATTATCTCGACTTTGGTGTCACAAAATACGTGAAAAGAGAATCGATAACAAGGATTGAGAAAGCAATGCTCCCTGAATTCTTTCTTGTAATCAAGATTCATAAAAATCCTATCGTCGGACGACCCATCATGCCTCTGTGTATGTCCCTTTTTGCACCAATACATCGAATTATGGCTCTCTCCCTCCAAACTTTTCACCGTGAATCGACCCCAACACCTGATTTCCTCCGCAGAAGTTGTTTGAAGGTTTGAACTAAGGTTTAAAGAGAAACGAATCCCTGCTTCTTCTTTTGTCTGGACTGCTGATATCTCTTTCCTCTACACGTCTCTCCTTCAGTCTGAAATTATTTATGAAGTGGCCTCTTTGCTGAAGCAACATCCATCCTACTTCTGCAATGGTATGACAGTAACTCCCCAATTCCAACTCCCTCCCTACTTCCCTGAGCAAGAGAAGACTCGCAAGACCCTTCAAATCTGGTACACTATGCTAAAGAGCATATTGCGAGTTAAGTTTCAATACACAGACAGAGATGGCAACGTTTTCTTTTATAGATAGAAAGGTGGAGTACCAATGGGGTCAGCAGCTGGAGGGACGATCGCAGACATTGTGCTTACATACAAATATGAGAAATTTCTTTCTAACCACCGCCGTCCTCCTTCTCTGGAGGAATTTCTCCGTTATATTGATGACGTGATTGGAATCTAGAGTGGGACAAAGACTGAACTCGAAACTTTTCTTTGTTCCTTTTTTGTTTGTACCAACCCTGACACGAAATTATCCTTTGGTTCAATCAAGATTCTTAGAGCAGACGAGTTGATTTGTGTGCCCATTATTCATTTAGATGTTGAGATTCAAGAGAAATGGGATGGCAACGGGTGGATTCGTTTGTTTGTATGCCCCCACACCAAAGTATTGAGTGCTCATCAATACATTGCATGGTCGTTCGCTCACCGCCCCTCCTCCAAACTTGCCCTGATCAGAGCTGAACTGATTCGTAGGCTGCGACTTTGCTCAGACGAGAACACCTTCAGAAAGGAAAAGAAAGAAGTTGTCATTCATTTCTTGAAGAGGGGATACCTACTCAAGTGTGTGTTGAGGGTCTTGAACGAAGTGAAGTTTGAAATGAGAAACAGAGAGAGAAGAAAGGTGCTCTGCTCAGTTGACTGCCTCAAGCAAGAAGCAGCAGATGCAATTCAGTTCAGCCAAAATCCTTTAAAAGGGTCTGTTGGGTTCTTTCATTCCCAATCTCTTTTTTTTAAAGTTAGCAGAAATCGACAAGTCGACCCGGTAACAAAAGTAATCAGAAAGAAATTGGGAGTGAAAACTTCGTTTCGCATCCTTATCGCAAGAAAGAACCCTCCAAACATCTTTTCTCTGTTCAAGAAAGCAGGGAAAAACCATTTTTATGCCTGAACTCGTTTGAAGTCATTCTTCGACACGGCCAGTGGTCACTTGAATCCGACCTAATCTGACCAGATTTCATGAGAAACTTTCAACCAAGTCGCCGTCTCATTGTAAGTCTTCTTGGTTGTTAAGTCTTTTGCCCCCAGGAGATTTTTTTAATTCTTCCTGCAGGAAGAATTAAAAGATCTTTTGATAGTATCATCCCCTGGGTAGCCTAAAGAAATCTCTAAATTTTTCTCTATTTTTTTCTAATTTTTTTCTATTTTTTTTTTTATTTTTTTCTAATTTTTTTCCTATTTTTTTCTATTGTTTTCTATTTTTTAATCTTTTTCTATTTTTTATTTTTCATTCTTTTCAGAACCAGACTCTTCATTCTGTTTTATTTTATTTTATCTTAATCATAATTTTTTTTCAATCATTTTTTAATTTTTTTGAAAAAACTGTATGCTGATAATATGAAAAACGGCTCCGCGTCTCGACAGACGCCTGAAGTTTGGATACACTCTTTTCTTCTTTGTCTATATCAAAAGTGACGTAAATAAGAAAAGGAGTGAAGATTATTGTAGAACATTGGTTTCACTATTTAGGACCTCTGTTACAAGAAAGGGAACTGAATTCCTCCTGACGAGAAGCGCTGGCTTTGAAACGCGTTGAGTTTCTATTCAGTTTTCCTGGTCTCGCAATTGCTGAAGAAAGAGACCACTAAAAAAATTATCAAGCGATGCCAACACGCCCCCCCCACAAAACGCCTCCGTCTCGCCCTCCCCACAAAGCGATGCCAACACGCCCTCCCCATAAAGCGCCTCCGTCTCGCCTTCCCCACAAAGTGATGCCAACACGCCCCCCCCATAAAGCGCCTCCGTCTCGCCCCTCTAGTCGCCCCCCCCACAAAGCGCCTCCGTCTCGCCCTCCCCACAAAGCGATGCCAACACGCCCTCCCCATAAAGCGCCTCCGTCTCGCCTTCCCCACAAAGTGATGCCAACACGCCCCCCCCATAAAGCGCCTCCGTCTCGCCCCTCTAGTCGCCCCCCCCACAAAGCGCCTCCGTCTCGCCCTCCCCACAAAGCGATGCCAACACGCCCCCCACACAAAGCGACTTCTTCTCGCCCTCCCCACAAAGCAATGCTAACACGCCCCCCCCATAAAGCGACTCCGTCTTGCCCCCCCCACAAAGCGATGCTAACACGCCCTCTACCAACAACAGTACATCCATGTCCTCCTCCTTAAATTTAAAAAGCGATTCCATCAACCAAATCCCTGGACTCGTTTACTCCACTATGGACGTTGGTTCCTCAAAACCCTTCTCCCCACCCACTCCTCCTGAGGTTTCCCAAGCCTCAGTGCACTTCATTCACCTTTTTTTTTAAGGAGACTTCAGCTAAAACCTGTTTGGGCTCTCAGCTCAAACTGTTCGTGAGCTGTCTTACCTTTGTGTACAAGAGGATCTGCCTTACTGTGACGGTGCAGATTTTGTTAGGCAAAGGGGCCTAGAGGCAGATTTTTGTTGTGACATGACGGAAAAGCATACCAACGATGTCATTGCTGCCCGGGATGGGCGTTCGCTCTTTTCTGTTCGCAGATATGGAGACGCGTTCCCTTCTTATAAGGTGCGGCTTCGTGTCTGCAGAGAAACTCACCTTTCTGAATCAGAGCAGGAAGATTCACAGTGAATGCAATGTGCAACGTTCTTTGCAGCAGCTCTTCTCTCTGCTTCCTGCTTCTGACCACGTGAGTCCTCGTCTGCGCTTCACTGCACAGATGATGACTCCCGCCGTCGTTTCCAAGTCGGTAAGGAAGTCTTGGCATCAGAGGGCATAGGATCAGATTCAAGACGAGATTGGCTTTCTTGAACAGTTTGAAGAGGGGGAAGAACAAGCATCCAACAGGGAGAACCTTTCCTTTGACATGTTTTTCCCATCAGTCACACGCGCTGTGCGGGCTTTTGCAAAGCTCGAAAACTATCCAGCAGGAGAGGGAGAGGGTGACCAACCTGGTTTTCAAAAGGGCAAGTTTGTTGCAACATGGCTATGAGAGCAGACTAAGTATAAAGCTTAGCAATAAGAGTCTGTTTTATTTCTTGTTTCTTTAATTTCTTTCCTTTTCATCTCCTCTTGAAGTTTCTCTTCTCTTATAGATAAATGACGCGAGTATATTAATGACTAAACGGTCTTTTTCCGAATTGTTCATGCCTCTGACCCTTTGAACGCCTTCTTTGTACATCCATTCCAATCCTTGTTCTCCCTCTTTACTGGTTTACTCTGTTTGTTCTCAGTACCTTAGATTGGTTTGACTGTTGCAGCCTTCTACAGTGAGGGGCGGCACTTAGATCGATTAAACATCATTCATGCAGGCGCCAGGTTTTAGCTAGCAGACGGCAGCGCCACCCCGATTAGTGATGGGGGTCTGGCAAAGGGGCAATACAACATTGTTCTAGACTCATGCATTGCCTAGTGCATTGCATGATGGCCTATAGACCAATTAATAATAATAATAGCATATGATGATGATAATGATGATGATAATAATAATAATAATAATAATAATGATGATGATAATGATACACTGATATGCTCTTTGAGCGTGTATAGTCAATTTCAAACATCTAATATTATACATATTATTCATTTAAACTATTTACAACCCTAAAATATATCCTAAACATTACCAAATAGGAGACAAACTTAAAAAATCAAAGAACAATAATTTCATTGAAGTACTAGTTCTTTTTGCTAGTTCTTTTTATTTTTTCCTATAGCTATTAGCTAGTGTTTTCTCCAATACTAGACCTCAATCTTATTCTAATTTATTTGACAGTCAGTTGAAAAAAAAGTAAAATAAAGATAAAAACCGTTCAAACGCTTTTTTTTTTATTATTTTTAACAAGTGAGTACGTGCGCTTTGCGCACGGAAGTGACTAAGGTCTTGTCACCTGACTCTTGTGAGTGTCTTAATTATGACGTACGGGCTAAAGGAAAACGTTAAAAAACATAAGCATGCAGTATTACAGTCTGATTATTAAATCTTTTCCTGAGTTACTATTGGTATCCAAATCTATCAATTACACATTCACTGAACCGAATGCATTTAACATCATTATGACTTTAAAAAATTACGTATTCAATCAATCAACTAATCAATTAAATAAGAACTATGTCATAAAATGTTTTAAAATTCGTTAGACTTACGGCTAAACACATTCTGTAACCTTTCTTAAAAGATACTTTTTGATAAATGCTTTGTGTACCAACTATGAAACTCATCGATCGATCAATAGTCAGTCAAAAAAGTTTTATAATCTGGTATAAATTTTCCTAAATTTTCTCAAACAGCTTGATTACAAAAGCTTTTTATAACTGTATTCAATAAATTAATGCCGATCGATGTTGACGATCAACTTATGGATCAAGTATGATCAAGTCAAGGGAATTTACCATGCAATACCATTTAGGCGCCATCATAAAAAAAATGTATAAAAGAGCGATGTTTAATAAATGGCGGTCAATGTTGACGATCGAGTACGATCGTGTCAAGGAAACTTATCCTGAAATAACTTTCAGGCGTTGTTATGAAAAAATATGTAAAATAAGCGGTATATGTCCGGAGAGAGAAATGAAAGGGGGGAAGAGAATGAAAAAACAGTGACAGAAAGAAAGAAGAAACACAGAACAGATAAAGAGGACAGAAGAGGTGATAAAAGAAAAGATAAAAGAGCAGAAAAGCGAAATGTGGAAGGTTGTCAGAATAACAAGTTGTTAAAGGCAGCCCTTGGATAGGGCGGCCCAGTCAGAACTTTTCAGTGAACATAGGCAAAGTTTAACAGAAAGATTAAAATTTTAATTTGGGAAATGCTCTATCTCATCAGTCTAGACTCCTCACCTAGCTGGGATGATGAGAAAGCAGTCAAACAGACAGGGAGGCAGAACTTTGAGCACACTCAGAAAAGAAGACAAAATTAGAAATATGGTCAAACACACAGGAAGGCATCCCTACACGACAGCCAACAGGCAGGTAGGCAGGAATACGCTGAGTCGTGCCGAAAGGAAACATCAAGACGGAAGCAGAGTGGGATTACGACTTCTGAATCTCACAGTTTGTTTGTGAGGTGGTATGTAGAGATATGTACAACTGAGAGGTTGGATAAGAGGTCAGAATTGAGAGAAATGATATGAGAGAGGCAAGATAAGAAAAGTGAAATACAAGTGAAGAGATGAGATGTGAGCAAACAGGGTCACCGAGAGAGTAGCCTGTGTGTCTGTCTGTCTGTCTGTCTATCTATCTCTTTGTCTATCTGTTTGCCTGCCTGCCTGCCTGCCTGGCAGTACCTATGTCTACACTAGATGTCTGCGTATTTGCATGTCTCTCTGTCTTTCTGCTGTTCTGCCACTGAGACTGCCAGTGTCATTATCTCATTTTACGGGTCTGCTTATTCTGCCGTTTGGCATATCTGCCTGCCTGCCTGCCTACCTGCCTCCCTGCATGCCCACCTGTCTGCGCCGGGTGATAGCTGGGGCAATGCCATAAGAGCAATGAGTTGATGGCTGTGGGCAGAAAAAAACGAGTCTCAGAACCAAACATGAGAGAAAATACAGCGGAAAGAGGCCATGCATTGAAATCAGAGCACTGAACTGAGAAGACCGAGATTTAATGAGACTCAATGTGAGAGCTGACGTGAGCGTGAAAGGCTTGGCAAAGAGGCAACTTAAATGATAGTAGGAGAGATGTGACGTACAAAGGTGCAATGAGAACAGTGAAACGAAATAGGCAGGGCAGTGGATTATTATGCAAAAGCACGTAGTGAAACTGATTATTGTAGGATCGAGCGGTGATAAGATGAATAGAGATTGATATATATACGTTGAGTGAATGTATGATTGAATGCGAGTAACAGACCTACATAGGTGAACATATCAGCGCAGTGAGCTAGCACGACCGCATCATTTTGGGTAGTCGGAGAGCTGCAGGATGCATGCAGACAATGAAGATCGTGCAATGATACAGGCATTACCAAGCAGAAAGGAAAAAATGAAGTGCAGTGGGATAAAGCAAATGAATGAGAGACATTGAGAGCACGCAGTGAGATGAAAGCAATGTAAGAATGAGGCTAGTGTAGGCAGTAAGTCACAGACACGGTGCTGGTGGTCGTTGATTGCATATATGCATGATTGCACATCTTTGGAGCAATATGCAAATGAAGTGGCTAACAAAACGGCTATATTTAATAGGATGTACCCAACAGGTTGGGTGAGTGCTTTGGGAGGGTCCGCTAATTGATGCCTAGATTGATGCACACCATCGGAGGCTTGGGCATGTCTAAGTTGTGTACTGCCATCGGGCGGGGGCCACGGCAGCGAAGTATGCTTTTCGGAACTGCGCGCACGTCATATGTATGTGTAACTCCGTACAAGTTACTTGAGGGGCACGCATGCGCAAAGTAATTAAGATGTATGTGCGATTGCGGCTCTATGTGAGTTGCTTGAGGGGCATATTTTAGAACTCGGGCGACACCGACCATGACAGAGACAGAACCGATCCCCCCCCCCAAAATGAAAAAATACGTTATGCGAGTGCGTACGATCTCAGGGCCTCTCGGCTGATCTCAGCAGAGCTGAACTGCCCCCCGAGGCGATATACAGCTAAAATTTTTTTTAGACAAAAATATAATCGGCTATATATGCAAGAGTGCATCTTAGAGGGCAGTTCACGGTCTGATACTGCGAAGGGCCCTATATACTACGCGCAGTCGCATAAACAATCAAGGTTTGTGCCCTGCGCAGATGTTTAGTTGAGGTACTAACCTACTAGGTATTAGGTGTGTTACGTAACTTTGGCAAAAGTTCTGTATACACGGGATTATAACATACATACAGTTAGATACGTATGATGGCGTACGTACGTGCAATGACATGGCCTGGAAAGCGAAGCTGAGAGGGCACTTAACAAAAATTGCACCCCCCCAGACCATATGGATGGCTGCGTCCGACGTTTACAGGAAGATCTGACGCACGCCAAGCTTGGCCCCGGAAAGATAATTCAGCTGAGGAGGCACTTTCCAAATTTAAAGCAGGGGCAACAAGAATAAATTTCGCTTTCCGGGCCATTCGCACGGAGTGCGTCAGATACACCATGGAATTTCGGAGACTCTAGGCTAAACCGCGCAATTGAGCGTAGCACATTATTAATAGTGGCACTTTGAAAATCTCTTATGGCATGCATTTGACCCTCAATCATCATTTGCCCACTCGTGGATGGCGGCCGCCGCGCGCGCATGGTCCGTGGGCCCCATCCGACAGCTAGTTTATGATTTCACTTGCACTGATTGTCACATTTTCACTATTGCACAGAAGGATCACACCAACTTTCAGCCTCGTTGCTGGGCAAAGAGCTGTGGAGACTGCTATTGGATTGCATTCAAGACTTTCTTCCTTCTAGCTTTCTTTTGCTTTCTCCGTCTCCACAGCCGACTTCCCCCTTTGAAGAAAACTCTGCTTGAATTCCCCACACAGTCTTTCTGTGATCAAGCGAACTTAAGAAAGCTTCTCTCATTGAGCCTGCTTCCCGTTCTTCATCTTCACGGGGGCAGCTCTGGCGGCCTGCACAGCACCGTTTGGCAATGAGACCCGCCTCATCGGTCAGTCTGCATGCTGAGACCCTGCATGCATGCCGTCTCCTTTTTTCCGTTGTCGTCTCGTCAGACCGTCAGACCTTGCCTCATCATCGTTTTCGTCCGGGCGCCATTGCCTCTCATCGGATTGATCGTCTTGTCTTTTGACGCACTTCAGAGCCACAAGTGAACTCTGCTTTTCTGTTTCTTCTGTGCACCGCTTCTTGATCATCACGTAAACTCTGCAGAGTCCAAACGTGAACGCCACCCTGCTAGCGGGGAGCGCCAGGGAGTACCAGGGGCGACGCGCGGGAAAAGTGGTCAATGTCAGTTGTCCGTATCTGTCATCAGCACTTCGACGAAAAACCCTCACAGAAGAGATGGTCTGCTATTCTGCCCTACACGTGCACTTCTGTCCTTTCCTGCGCTCGCTCTATCTCATCAGTCTAGACTCCTCATGTATCCATAATTGTGTCGGTGTGTGTGGCTGAGTGCATGAGTACAGAAATGGTGGAATCATGTGGCGGCGTCTCTTCTCTTCTTCGCGTGCTCTTGGCACATCTCGTCGGTCGCCTTGTTCCCTCTGGACCTCAACAGCGGGG
>JAHBMJ010004633.1:27818-63929 GCA_018398765.1 Chromera velia | reverse complement strand
GGGGGGGGGGGGATGATCGGACCGTCGTCTGCTGATGTCATCAGAGCGGCACGGTCCCACGGAGAGCAGCAGCAGCTGGTAGAGACGGCAGAAGAAGGGGAAGGTGGAGACGGGGGGAGAGATGGAGAGGGTCAGGAGGGAGAAGAGAGTGACAATGCGACTGTGCATCGCCGAAGCTTGTTGGGGTTCGTGGGTCGGGACGAGGGAGAGTTGTTGGATGTTGAGGAGAAGGTGCTGTTAGGTGAGCAGTCTTCGTTGTCGGTGCTGGGCGTGGGGGTGGAGGTAGACGTGGAGTCTAGAGATGACCTCAGGGAAGGATGGGAGACGGCTTCCGTGTGGACAGAAGAGGTCGAAGAGACGGTGAATGGAGACGACGAAACGTCATCAGTCAGACGAACAAAAAAAGGGGAAAATCGGAAGTCTGATGGAGAAGAGAATAAGGGGGGGAGGCCTGGAGGTTTGTCTTCTTGGAGAGCTGGGGATGGAGGAGGGGATGACTTGGTGGAGATTTTGCGTCGAGGGATACGGAGGTTGTCTGGC
This sequence comes from Chromera velia, assembly GCA_018398765.1. Classification (NCBI taxonomy): domain Eukaryota; family Chromeraceae; genus Chromera; species Chromera velia. The sequence goes on along the minus strand of JAHBMJ010004633.1, from coordinate 63,389 downwards.
GAAGGATTGATTCCGGCAAAGCAGGCAGGGGGTGGAAAGCGTGAGGGGGAACCGGATGCTGTTGCAGTGGAGTGGGGCGAGGAGAGCGTACAGAGGCATTGGTTCATTCGAGTGATGATGCTTTCACATTTTGCAGCACAGGTCAGACAGACTAAATGTTCTTTCTTTTCCTTTCCTTCCTTTTCTGACAAGACAGACAGACAGACAGACAGATATATGTACTGGGTGTTCAGGGGTTTAGGAAGTCAGCCCCCCTGTGCACGCACTGCTTGTCAGAGGAACATAAGTGTGGTCTCCAGAACGTTGAAAGATTCTCACACGATCTTCCTATGGAAGGGAATGGAAAGGACTAAATTGGACGGGCGTTCGGCTCTCCTTTTGGTCTTTTGTACTTCAGGGTGGGCATGTGCAAAGAAAATATGAATCTATCTGCATTTAGTGCATGATTCATGTGGTGTATGCACTTTTGGTGCGCTGTTTTTTTGTGTTTCTTGTTGCAGGGCGTTGGGGGTCTATTCGGCGGTGTGATCGCAGATCTGATTGGAAGGTAGAGAGAGAGAGAGAGAGAGGCACACCTTTCGTTTTCTTTTTTTCCCTTTCTCCCCACCATACAAAAGATCGATGCACTGATGAACCCATGCACGCAATGTGGAGGGAAAGTGCGGCACGCATGGATGGAAGCAGAGCTGGTGGATCGACAGGTGTGCACAGTGGTGCTTGGCTTGGCGTGGCGTGGTTGCTTTCCTGCAGACTCTTTCTTCTTCTGTTGTTTTGTGTGTGTGTGTGAGTGTGTCAGTGTGTGTGTGTGGGTGTGTATGTGTGTGTGTATGTGTGTGTGCGTGCGTGTGTGTGTCTGTGTGTGTGTGTGTGTGTGCTGAGAGATGGATGTCTCTCTCTCTCTCTCTCTCTCTCCCTGTCTCTCTCTCTCTCTCTCTCTCTCTCTCTCTCTGCCTTCTCCTTTCTTCTTCCTGCAGAAAGCGATCCTGTCTGATCTTTTCTGCGACCCTCATGGCGGTGTCGTTGTTCTCACCTTTCCTGAACATTTTTGGTGTCGTCGTTCTGCAAAGCACAGCGGGTCGGTGAGTCTGTCTGTCTGAAAAGGAGGGAGAAGAAGAAGAAACATATAGTCTGTCTGTCTGTCTGTCAGTGGATGAATGGCGGAAGCCAAAGAAATAAGTTTAAAAAGGACAGATCCCTCCCACAGGACGAAAAAAGGTTCAAGCCTTTTGGACGTGAAGAAAGAAAGAAAGAAAGAAAGAAAAGACTCTTACAAAAGATTGCAAAGAAAGGATTACAGGTCTGGATGAAAGTCATTTTTTCGGTCTGTCCATGCTTCTCTGTTTGCTCAAACGTTTTGATTTACCCCTGATGCAAAGAAATGAAAATCTAAAGATGCAAGAAGAGAGAGGGACACACAGAGTGTCCTCCAGTCAGTCAGACAGTCAGTCAATCATTGTCTGTCAGTCATTGTGTGTCACATTGAATGGATTTCTTGGGACCGAATTTTTGTTCATGGGTTGCCTGCTGCTTCTTCGATTCCCTTTTCTTTTCAGAGTTTTTATTTTCTTGCTCAAATTCCTTCTCCTTCTCCTTCTCCTTCTCTTTGACGCCTCCACCCTCCTGGTCTTTCTCTCTCTCCTCTCTCTCTACCTCTTTCTCTTTCTCTCTGTGGCAGGTGCCGTTCTTGTGGGGGCCCTCCACCCCGCTCTCGGGTCTCTCTCCGTGGAGTCCTTACGCAGCAAGCACCGGCACGTCGGCATGGGCTTCCTTGTGGCGTGCCAAGGTGGATCATTCATTCATTCATTCATCGATGCGTACACACGTACGTAGACAGACGCACGCACACATACATCGATTCTAGCTACATGCACACAGGCATAACAAAGTCCGAAGACACGAACATGTGAGCAAGAAACACAGTTGCCGTTTGCATGTCACGGAGCTCCTTATTGGAGCTCAAAAGTGCATTTCGTTCCACTCACCTTGAGTGCATGGGGTCTGCGAGGTGCATGAGAAAATTTGTCTATTTCTGACTAGTGGGACCGTATTTGCATTTTTTGCTTCTTGTGTCCCCGCATGATATGCAGGGTTGGCTCAGATTTCCACGAGAGCCCTCCTTTTGATTTTGATGACCATCTCGAGAACGCCCCACAACGATTCGGCTCTTTGGACGTGAGTCAGGCAATAAAGATTGGAGGAGAGATGCTTGTTTGACCTGTTGATGCATCATTTGGTCTTTTATTTTGATACATCCCGCTGTCGGCTTGCCTGTTTCCCTCCCGTGCCTGTTTCACCATGGATCCTGGAGCCCTTCATGCCATCGGGGCTTCCCCTTGCCAGACACTCATGCTCCAGCTTTTGACGAAAAAAGGACAGACAGACAGACAGACAAACAGTGTCCACGGGACCTTCCAAGCATGTGCAAAAGCTTCAAACACAAAGGAAAAAGAGAACCGTACGGGGTCCTGGCTCGATTCTTATTGTGGAGCTCTTCCTTCTTCTCTCTTTCCCTTCCTTTCCATCATGTTGATTCGCCCATGTATAAAAGCAGCAACCTGATCTCGACACACGCTTCCAAATGCGTACTTCAAAATCTTTTCTACATCGAAACATAAAAGTGCACATCGATGCATGCCCATTGCAGTGCGGTGGTGATGTGCGGTGCTGTTCCTCTCCTTGTGGCTTGCGTGGTGTTGACCACATGTTGTGAAGAGACAGAGATCTGGGCGGCACGGCAACACTTCAAGCCGAGACCGCCTGTCTCCCATGAGAGGGCCAGGGAGTGGGGGCACGGGGCAGACGGACATCCAGTGCTTACTGGTGTAGGCAACGGAAATGGGGTGAGGGAAGGGCACGGACAGGGATGGCAACACAGGGTGCCGGCGTCTCCCAATGCTTCCAACGCCATCATGCCTCCGCCTCTTATCTCCCCTGCCCCGAGTCCCCTGCCGACTGCGAGAATGGGAGACGGGGGAGGTTGGGGGGGAAGAGGGGAGTCGCAACTGGAGCATCACGCTGAGCGGAGGGGACACAGAACAGTGGCCGAGCTCTCGTTGCGGTCACATGTGAAGGTCGGTCTGTTCGGTTGGGTTGGAAGCGTTTCCTTTTTTTTCTTTGCAGTAAGGGAAACATGAGCGGCTCTATATACTTCTCTATCCATAATGAGTTGAGTTGTGCAATCCGGATCCCACAAAAATCCATCAATATGTGTCGGTCACAAATGAAGGTCTGCAGATTTTTCTTCCAGCTGCTGTTCAACTCATCTGTCCGTATGCACAACAGCAGACCAGGCGGGCGGCTTGGCTTCCTTTTCCTTTCCTTTCGTTTCCTTTTCTTTCCTTTCCTTTCTGCAGCTCTCTCTGGCCTACCTCTCGAACACCCAGAAGTACATCGTGGGGTCCTGCGTGCCGTGGGCGATTTTTGATTTTATTTTCTACGGGAACGGGATCTTTCACTTCCTTCTCGTACACAGACTGAGAGGAGTGGCAAATGCATTCGACAAGCACCTGACTTCAATGGGTGGGTGGGTGGGCCTGTGGCCGGCCTATTTGAGCAATTAAGTACAGAAGCGTCCACTCCCTTCAATCCAAACAGACCGCTCGTATCCCTCCAGATGATCTGTGCACCCGCTGTTGTCGTGTCGAGTTTTTGCTCTTATCTCTTCTCTTCTCTTCTCTTCTCTTCTCTCGGTTTTTGTCTTTTGTTCTGCATTTGAATCGCGCGTCTTCGGTGAATCGCGCGTCTTCGGTGTGCTCTTCCTCCCTCTCCCTCTTTCCCTCTCTCCCTCTTTCCCTCTCTCCCTCTCTCCCTCTTTCCCTCTCTCTGTCTCTCTCTCTCTCTCTCTCTCTGTGTGTGTGTGTGTGTGTGTCTGTCTGTCTGTCTGTCTGTCTGTCTGTGTCCGCGCGCAGTCGTGGTGGGCCTTCCTCTTGTGATGCGTCTTTTGATCGTCCTCTCTCTCCGCTCTGTGTACCGTTGCGCACATGAACGTATATATGTATATGTGTACACCCATTCATGAAGGCATCATGCATGTCCTTTGCGTCTTTTTCTTTGCAGTCGTCGTGGGTGTCTCTTTCGTGGGCTATCTGTTGGCTATCGTGATGATCAAGAAGATTGCGCCGAAAAGGGTGGGCCGCCGATCTGGTGCACTGTGAAAGAAAGGGGCGTTCCCCATCACATCGAACGGCCTCGAAAGAAATGAAAAACAGCCAGGGAGAAGGGGATTCAGGGCCCAAATTTGATTGATGTGGTCCCTGTAATTGTTTGTGCACTGGGGCCGTGTGCCCCCTGGACGGACCTTTCGCCTTTCTTCCTTTCAGCCCCTGACACAATTGGGGGTGTGTGTGACTCTGACATGCATGTGCAAGTACATCTATCGTGTGCGTTTTCGATCTCTCTTCGCTGTCTGCCTTTTCCTTCCCTTCCGACATGCAGCTGCAACTTCTGGGGTTCACGGTTCTTGCGTTCTGCTATTTCGGACTTGCCTTGACCATCCAGAGGTCCGTCAGTCAGTCACTTATCCCTTCAGTCTCTTTTGTCTGCTTCCTGTGAGGACAGCTGAAGTAGGTCTCGAGGTCGGGAAAGAAGAGCGATTCCTGTTGATCGGTTGTGACGGGCACTCTTGGTGAAACGTAGATCGGCGTCGACCACTGAGGCTCTTTCTAATGTCCTACATATCAGTGTTTCAATATCATTCTGCAAAGGAGTAATCTCAAAACAGGAGAAGGGTGGGAAGGAAGGAAGGAAGGAGGGAAGGAAGGAAGGAAGGAAGGAAGGACAAAAGGAAGGAAGAAACAATCAGAGAAAGGAACAAGGAAAGTAAAAGAACATCGAAAGCCCATCTCCTCTCTGCGAGGTGGCTCCATTATGGATCAGTATTCATGCAGAAAAAGCAGATCTGACGGCTTTGTATGTGAGTGTGTGTCGCCCCCTTTGTGTGCTTGATCTCTCTCTCTTCCTTCTTCACAGCATTCCACGGCCTCACCGGATGAGTGACTTCTTGGGCGCCTCTCTGCTCTATGACTCTCTTTTTCGGTGAGTCAGTCAGTAACGAGGTAAAGTCACGACATGCCAAAAAAAAGCAGGGACAAATCTGCACATATCTCTGGCGGCAATTGAAATTGGCCTTGAGAAAAGACAGACCGTAAAAAAAAAACCATCCCCGCCCCCGCCCCCCGCAGACACACACACACACAATGTTTGTCACCTACTGTTCCTGTTCGTCCTCTGGGGTCCCTTTTTTCTCTCTCGACCCCCTGCCTTTCTCGTTCGATCCGTCCAGCTGTTTGGCCGCCCTTCGACCCGTTGATTTTGTCAACCATGGAAACGCGCAACCTGACGTTTCTGTCATTCTGTGCGATACTTCAGCGTCTATCTTTTCCTCCCCCTGATCAGTGAGGGGACACGTGTGTATGCTTTTGCCAGTCTACGTATTTTGTTCACTTGCAAGGCCGTGTCTTTCTCATGTGTAGGTAGTGCCTCCGTTGCTCTGTGCTTGATTTTAGGCGCAAACCTGCGCTCGATCTCCTCCCCTGCATCCCTCTCTGCCAACAGCAGTGAAGGGGCGGTGTGTTCAAATCGTCATCAACATAATCTTCCTGTCTGACTGTCTGTCTGTCTGCGTGCCTGCTTGCCTGCTTGCTTGCAGTTTTTTCACATTTGCCCCCAACCTGACGGCTTTCGTGGTGTCCCTGGAGAACTTTCACACGCGGGTGGGCGGGTCGAATAGCGACCGCTCTTCTTTTTTGATAGTCTCTCTGTCTCTGTTGCAGTCTCGTTTTGTGCTTGCTTTTTTTTTCTATCATTTCTATCAATTTCTGGTGAGATCAAGCTGGGCCACTGAGAAGTTCTTCTTGTCTGTCTGTCTCCCTGGCTTCATCTTGCCTGGGATTCATTCACGAGCCAAGGGAGAAAAAGAAACAAATGGGGAGAGGAAGAGAAAGGAAAGCGTACCTATTTGTTCTCTTCTCTTCTGCTTGTCTAATTTTCTTTCCCTCTCTCTGGTTGTCTGTTTTTTGCAGTTTCGAGCAACTTTCTGTGGAGTTTCATTTCTGTACGCTCGTCTTGGTGCGGTCTTGGGTCTGCTTTTGGGTCAGTTCGTTTCTCCCCTCCTTTTCCCTTTTTTTCGTCCATCAATTTTGGATCGTTACTCAGTCAGTGGCTGGTAGGTCCCCAGCTGCGGTGTTTGAATGATGGACGCTTGCATTCCTTGCATGCATGCGTACACTTTCCTTCTCCGCGCACATGTAAAGGGTGGACAGTTACTTCTCGATGGATGGATCGAGTAAGCGTCTTGTGTTCTTCTCCTTGCCTCTTTTTTGTGTTTTCGTATGTGGACGTTTGCTCGCGCGCATTCGCGAGCGATGATAAGTTTTTGAAAAGTTTGTGTGTCCTCAGAGGACAGCTCAGCCAAGTCGAAGGCCCTAAAAGTTAAAAATTCGCATAAAAATTAACTTTGTGCGTGATGCTCAAAGTCCTTCTGCTTGAGCGAGCCGCCAATAAGGCGCTCACCTAAAGGAGGGTGTGCTTCTGCAATAGAGACATTTTTTAGACACACCGGGCGGCACGTTAAAGTTATACACACTGTAAGATTTCCCTGAGGGCATTTGCGCGTGTGTAGTGTATTCATGTGTTGTACATGCTTACGTGTGTTTGGTTTTTGTGTGTGTGTCCCACTTGACCAGGCTGGGTTGTTCTCGACTGGGCGAGTCGGAGTCTGGTTTTGCTGATCTCGTGCGTCCTCGCGATTCTCGGCACGTTCATCACCATGATGTACACACCCCACCCCACGCCTGTGCGGGTCCGTCCGTGTGTCTTGCAAGAGAGGGAGGGTTCCATCAGGGAGAAGATGTGGAGTGGAATCCAGATGGATGCATGGGTTTCAGGGCAAAGCATCTATCTCTTTATGGGCCATGCAGCTGCATGTGGAGAAGATGCGGAGGGGAATGGCAGTCTGGATATTGTTTTTGTCTATCGAGCATGCAGTCATCTGAACCGTCCCTTCCTTCCTTCCTTCCTTCCTTCCTTCATTCCGTCGTTGTATTCTTAATTTTCTTTCGCCCCGCTGCTTTTCTCTCCGTCCCTCCCGGGACTTTGTCCTCTGCATCTCCTCGGGCTTCCACAGGAGGTTTTTCTTCTCTTTCCCGTTCGAAATAGAATCTGCTTCAGATGGGTGCCCTTCACGCACGCACACACACACACACACACACACATAGAGAGAGAGAGAAGGAGAGAGGGGTGAATCATACGTATCCATATGCATACAAATGTATATGTCTTCTTTTTCTGAGATAGCCTTTTGCAGGCGGACCTCTTTGCCCTCGATCAGGTCTTCGCTGTCTTCATGGTCCCCAGAAAGGTTAGAGAGGGGGGGAGGGAGGCAATGGTGTGGTGGCGGCGTGCCCTTACCTTTCGACCACTTCTTCTTCTTCAGTGAGCAGAAGGAAAAAAAAGAAGAAAGTTTAGGCCTTCCCTATCGACCCGGACTTGCTTGCTTGGCAGCCGGCCGGGGTGCTTGTTTGTGCTTCTGCCTACCTGCCTTCTTTTTTTTTACGGTGCAGTCCAAAGGAGACAAGAACATCATTGTCATGCTTCCTTCCAGTGTGTCTGACGGGCAATTGTGCGGCTTTTTGCACGGACCACAGAATGTTCTGTTGGGGTGCGGTTTTTCTGAGGCGTGTCTTGTCTGCATGTGTTTTTGCTTATTGAATGGATTCTCAGGGAGTGATAAAAAACCAGCTGACGCCGATAAGCAGAGATCTGACTACGCTGTCGAGATCCCCCTCACGAGACCGAGAGGCTCCCCACCACGCAAGGCTAATGGAGGAGGAAGTCGGAGTAGCCGATGGAGGAGGGCACACGGTGTTGCCAGTTCCGCAGTCAAGCCGGGACGTCCTAAGGCACGTCACGCCCTCACGACAGCACTCTCTGCGTTCGCCCTCGCGGGGCGGGGACTATGGAGGTGACAGCATTGAAGGCATCGCGAGGCAAGGGTCGAAAGAGCGGAGGTCTTCCCTCGCACAACATAAAGCTGAATGGATGCCTAATAGTTGAATCAGAACTGGTCACAGACCTTCATCTGGACTTTTTTTAGTAGAAATTTCCTTTAATAGTTCCTTAACCGGAACCCTGGCGTTCTAGTTGATATTTCATAGCACAGAATTAGCCTCCGATTGGCATAGGATAGCACTATTTAAGAAACGGTTGCAAAATAAAGAAAAACGGCTAGAAAAACAGTTTAAAGCTAGGTTCAAAGACTATATATTTTATAGAAATTCTATAGTAGAAATTCTGCAGTGTTTCATTAATTCTTATATTAATTATTATTTTTTTTTTAGCCTTTTTGTTGTATACATGATTCAAGTTGTCATTATCATTGATTGGTTGATTGATTGATTGATTGATTGATTGATTGCATGATCATGCATTGATTTACTAGTTGATTTAGTCAGGTTAACCTACATACACCATTGTGACATCGTCTAGAATGACTCAGATAGACTCAGATTGTCTTTCGTGATGCTAGGCAAACTGCTGAAGAAATGACTAATCTAGCGGTATCACAGGAAAAAAAAATAAATAACTCTCTTTGTATTGCGTGCCGCCGTGGTTATGGGACATGCACACGGTCTACATTCTCGCTTTGCCGGGCCAGGATTCATATCCGGGGCCGCGCCGGGTGTTTACCTCATCCGTCCTCGACCTATATCGCGTTCATCCGCTTCGTCCAATGCGTTCGATCAATCGATAAGAGTGACGTACTTTGTCTGGCTTTCTTTCTTTTCCTCTATCTAACAGTCCTTGGACTCTGAATGACGGCCGAGCCCCGGGTGCACCTCTATACAGTCTTCATGTCTGTTTAGCATCATCATTATGGTACATAACATAGTACCGGACCTGGTTTATTCGATCCACTTTTTTTTCAAACAGACTCACCAGACTTGTTCGTGTGAGACTCTGGGTCATGCCCCTCTGCTCTCTATTTCCGAAGATGCTAGCCACTGCCTCAACGTATGTTGTCCTTTGCTTTTACCCTCTCCATGGCTTCTTCATTCTCGATGTAACTTTTTTGCAAAGTGCAGACGCACTGCGTATCCTTTTCTCAGTTGTACCATCTCGTTCGGTTGTACTCCGTCTTTCTCTCCTTTTAAAATTGACAACGTTTAACCGGTATGCGGAGATCTTCTCCTCACTCCCTCTATGTCACGCTATCAACCTCTCTTCCCTCGGCAACCGCCGCCTGGATCAAACCAGGCCTCTCATCGGCTCCCCTTTCTTCGGTCATCTCCTTATCCAACATCGAACCTCAACGCCTTATGTGCAGTTCAGCATCTACTTCTTTCTCTCAATTCTTTGGGTGTCTGGATGATGCCGCAGCTCGCCAATTCTTCAAATGGATCCTCTCCAGCAATTTGGGCGGCCTCGGTGGTCCACCGTCCACAATTTCTTCCAAGGCTTGCTGTTTGTGTTGGGGCGGACAGGCTGGGTGGTCCATCCGTCCGCTTCTATCCCACGTGTATTACCCTTTGTTGGCACTTGCACAAACTATATCTTTCTACGCATTGATGCAGCTGTCTTTTCTCTCTGTCTGCCGAATTTGTCAGGGCTCCCATTCTTCATTCAGTGACACCCTTCATTGAGTTTTGTAACGTGATTGGACAACTTCGCATGTGATTGCCCTCCTTTTCTCTTTCCGTCTGTTATTTCCTTCATTCAATCGCGTTCATTCTCTCCGGCCTCCTCTTGCCTGCTTTGCACTTAATCGCGATCTCTTACTCTTTATCGAGTGGTCCCCCTTGCCACGGACCTCCATATATGTGTGTAAGGTGGGGTGGGCATGCATGGGTTCCATCCATAACCTCCCGCATCCAGAGGCTCTGTTAGCAGGTGGCTACAATCCCTGTCATAGGCTGATGTATCTCCCCACCTCTGACCAATGATCTCTTTTTCTGCGTGCACATCCGGTGCATATCTCCCTTCTCCGAACCTCTTGATTGTGCTTTCCGTCGATCGAACGTGACCGTCCCTTTCCAGCCCCTTCTCCTCAGCATTATGCGTTGTTACCATCATAAAATTGTCTTGCAAAAATACCTTCTAACTTGTCTTTTTCTTTTTTCACTCATCCGAGTTCGTTCATTCATTGTCGTCTTGTCACTACTTCTAGCTTCTGCCAAGAAAAAGAAAGAAATGAAAAAGGAAGCTATGTTGCATGCCGCTGTGGTTGTGGGACACGCACACGGTCTACATTCTTGCTTTGCCGGGCCAGGATTCATATCCGGGGCCGCGCCGGGCATTTACCTCATCCGTCCTCGACTTATCGCGTTTATCCGCTTCATCCAATGCGTTCAATCAATCGATAAGAGTGACGTACTTTGTCTGGCTTTCGTTCTATTCCTCTATCTAACAGTCCTTGGACTCTAAATGACGGCCGAGCCCCAGGTGCACCTCTATACAGTCTTTATGTCTGTTTAGCATCATCATTATGGTACACAACACTTTGTGACTTTGTCAGATACTTTTTTTTCTAGTTTTTTTTTTATCTAAAACAACTGTTCTCTAGCTGTTACACGGGTGTTGCAAGGTACGTGTTGCAAGCAAAAAAAAAAGTTGATAACTCGTTGATATTATTACTATATATATATATACATATATATATATATATATATATATATACATATATACATTTTTTTTTTGCTGTGACATGCCTAGTGACTAATACCATTAATAACCACTAAACTCTCTAGCAAACTTTAGATCAGCTTAAAACTGTAGTTGTCAGACTCGAAATAATCTAGAGAATACTAGTACGTAACATAGTTAATATATATAACTTATTAAAGTTATAGTTTATAAATTGAAGTCAAAAGTCTTTTGCAAAAGAAACATGACATTACTACTCAGCTGTTGAAATCATTAAAAATCATACTGTTTATAATTTTTTTTGCCTAGATCTAAATCCTTAACTAAGTTTATGCTCTTATGAATACACCGATTGAAGTACATTGCGAGTCGAATTTGTGATTTTACTAATTAATTGAAAATACTGTCAAAAAGAAAATTTCTATTTCTGGTTCTATCTTTGAGTCTCTGACACCATTCGGTGATTCGTTGTCAGCTTTTCAGGCTCTGATTGTGGGATCTACAGCGCATAATAATAATGCTGCTGATTGGTGCTCATGATCCTCCTTCAAGTGGACTCGGCTCACTCATGCGTCTCAAACAGGAGTGTTCGTCATTTTTTGTTTCCGCATTTCTCTGCTTTTTGTGCCTTTCGCATGTGAACGCTGCCCTTATGTCTTTCTGACGGTCAAGAAGTCGGGTCGACGGAAGGAGTTCACCTCTAGGTTCACCTAAAGTTTCGTGTCTGCATGCAGGGAGGGAGGGAGGGTGGTAGGGTGGGAGGGAGGATTTACGGGACAGAGAGGAGGACAAGAGACGATCAGAGCTGAAACCGTTCCAACTAAAACCAATAGAAATATCAAAAGTGTTCAAAAAATGACAGCACCGAAAAGAATAATTTCTCTGAATACGAATGGGCATCCTTTCGATTCGGAAAGGAACCAGACAGGCCGAAAACGCAAAAGAAAAGAAACCAACCATCCTGGACTGCACTGTAACTTCCTCCTCGTCTTCAACAAAGAAAGAAAGGCTGGGCTCGTACAGAAAGGCATGCGCCGGTACAATCGGAAATCGAACACAACCGGGAAAAATCCCCCCTTATGCTTTGGGGAGCCCCTCTATCTCTCTCGCTCACATAAGATGCATGTACAAACGAAAGACGCACGTACACACACCAACCAACTCGCAAACACACCTACAGACAGACAGCCAAATTTACACCCACATAGCCATACACAGAAAAATACACACACGCATGTCTCTTGTATCGCTCGACTTTTCTGTATGCGCATGAGTGTGCGCATGAATGAGTGATTGTGTTATCTCCTGTGCCCATGCAACCAAGTATACCGCTTTGCAAAATATGCACAGAGATAGAAAAGGTCAGAGAAAGGAAAGGACATTAACCAATGTCGGTTCCTCTCCTGCATGCGTAGAGAGTTCCCCCACTGCCTCACTCACTCACTCACTCACTCACTCACTACTTCACTGCCTCACTCACGTTTGCTGCACTCTGGAGGGCCTCTCTGTCTTGTCGGAAGGTCTGGATCCGGCTGGGCATGTCGGCAATCAGTTGCTGCAGCGATGCATGTGGATCATCCATCCGTATGGCATTATGAAGGTGCGTCCATATCAGCAAGGAGGGCAAGGGAAGAAAGGAGTTGAGAAAAGGAGCGAGAGGGCGGGGGAAGGGGAGGGAGAAACTGGAGGAAAGTAAAGGGACATGCATGCATGCGTGCAGGCAGACAGGGCGACAACAATGAATCAACGAGTGTTGCTTCCTTAAACGAATACAGAGAAGAAGTATATGCAGACCGGAAGACGTGCAGAGACTCATTCCAAGAAAGAAAAAAATGAACGAGAAGAAAAAATCACATCACTCAGTGGGGCGACGTCTTCTCCATGTCTCTCTCTCTCTCTCTCTCTCTCTCGCGCGCGCGCGCTCGCTCACACACACACACACACACACGCACACGCACACGCACACGCACACGCACACGCACACGCACGCACGCACACACCGACGGACACTGACGGGTGAACAAACAAATCCTGCCACGTACCTGCAACCGCACCACGTGTCCGGGGGCCCAGCTTGCACCGCTCATGTTCTTGACCGTCTGAAGGTCGTCGTTGTTCAGAGTCATCAGGGACTCCAGCTGCATTCACATCCAGACGAACATTTGAATACCAATATATGCATACAAACACATGTTCACACATGCACACACACAGGCTTGTATACGGTTAAACAAAGAAACGTGCATGGGTTTTTGCATACACGGAAACGTACATACACGCATATGCATATGCAGGCGCAAAGATGTGCATCCGCAAATAAAGAAATACACATGGACACGCACGTACCTCCATTCATTAAGTACAAAAGGAAAAGACAAGAAGAGAGAAATCGAAGAGAAAGAAAGAGATCACAAGGGCCTTCCTTCTGTCTATTCACACACAAAGGTCTCATGTAAGAAAAAGAGAATCCAGACATCCGTACGCACAACAAATGAAAAGGAAAGAAGGGAAAAGGAACCCAACATGCAGGTATCAATCCCAATGTCCAGAAAGGGCAACGGCCTGTTCTCGGGGATTAAAGGAAAAACCGATTTCAGCGTGAGATGGGTATAGAAGTGTTTTTTCTGCTTTTCAGACCGAGTGCAGATGCAAGATTTCGAAAGAGGGAGGCAAGCTGACTGACGGTGTCGTATCCAGTATCGATGAAATTCTGCGCGATGTCAGATGAGATCTTGTGGTGTCGGAGGAACTGAACGAGGAGATCCCTCTCGGCCTGAAGCATCGGCTCTGCATGCACTCACTCAGAGAGAGTCGTGGGTGCATCAAAACAGGCAGACAGTACATTGGTCTGTCTGTTTCTTTTTTGTTTTTTTTTGTCTTTGTGCACAAATCTGTGTAGGTGTCCGTCTCTTCGCGCACGGGCTTTGCGGGGAGGGGAGGGGGGGGGAGGGGACACGGGAGGAAGCGGACAAAGGCGGTAGAAGAGACCTCGGGGACGCAAGCAAGGGGGGAGGAATAAAGGAAGCCTGGCGGGAAGGATCTTCATCCGGAGAAAATCGAGACAAAGAAGGAGAGGGCAGAAAAAGGACGGGAAAAGATGACCCCGGCGGAGGGACAGAAAGGAAGGAAGGAAGGAAGGAAGGAAGGAACGAAGGAACGAAGGAACGAAGGAACGAAGGAACGAAGGAAGGAACGAAGGAACGAAAGAAGGATCGAAGGAGAAGGAAGGAAGGAAGGAAGGAACGAAGGAAGGAACGAAGGAACGAAGGAAGGAAGGAACGAAGGAACGAAGGAACGAAGGAAGGAAGGAAGGAAAACGACGACCTGCCAGTCGATAAATACTTGAAGGAGAAGAGAAGATTTCACAAAGCCGAAGGAAAACTCACCGATGTTCCAGACCTCCGCGAATCCGTGCAGGTGTTCAGGGTAGTGTTTGCAGAGGAAATCCACAATAAAGTGGACAGGATTGGCAGGCTGCTGGTCATCAATTTCCTGCAGCGGCGGAACCAATCAAGCACAAAATCAATCGGTCATCCACTCCGCGAACACGCCATGTATACACACAAAAAAATATGTATGCCCAGGAAAGGCAGAGGATCCAAGAGGACGCCGGGTCAAAAGTTCCAACCCGATTATTCCCTCTTGTCTTCGTGAATTCGTGCATGGGTGAGTGGGTCAACTCCCTCCTCTATCGCTTCATCCGTCTACATGCGTATCTTGCCTTATGCGTCAGACTGAACAGTGTCAGGTCTTTCTAGGGCATGGGGGGCATTAGGAAGATTGTGGTTCTTTCTCTTCCTCGCTCCTAGCGTCCCTGCTTAACCCCACACACACACATGAAAATCAGATGGTATGCACCAGAGGATCAATCGAGGCCCTGCAAGAGATAGAAATCCTCGCTGCAAAGGCCAGGTGAACAAACCAACCTGAGTGATGCGAGCAAAGAGTTGCTGGAAGCTTGCATCCTGTCCCCTTACTGTGACCTTCTTGCCCCCCGGCTGGGTTGTCGTCTGGGTGCTTTGCATTTCCTCTCTTCCTCACGGGTGTTTTCTGACACACACACGAGATGAAAACGTGAGGAGAATTGACGAATGTTGGATGCGCTTTTGTAAGGCTTCAGTTGGGCGCTGAAGTCTTCCACAAGCGGCCGGCGTAACGGAAGCTTCTGGACAAGGCAGCTCTCAGAAACGAACAGTCATCAAACACCTTTGTGGCTGGACACTGCAGAAGCACCAGGACATCCCCAAGTACCGAATCTACTATAATCTACTACCTATATACTACAGATGACGATCTGGAATTAAACATTGATTGCAGTCGCGTGAATTGCGCGCCGCCGCACGTATATATATACGCGCGTACTATAGCTCTGCAATGCTCTGCATGCATGATCCATGCATATATATATATATATATATATGCATGCATGCGCGACATTGCGCGTGCATGCGCCGCCGGCGGCCGGGCGGCCTGCGCGCCCCCGTCTACACACATTTCAGATCATTTCAGAGGCACTGCGTTGAACATTGAAATGAACACCTATAGCTCGATCCCATGCATCATCATTGCATTGACCTCCCTTGAGGTTATATATATACATACCATTGTGCACGCATTGAATGGTCGGTGGACGCCTCTGGGAGTACCGTGTCAGCGTGTTCGATTTGACAAACTCACGAAAAACTCTCAAGTATGTCAACTCTTTTCAGGAACAATGAACCTGCTCAGCAATTCTCATAGTGACAGCCGATAAACCAGAAACAACGATGCAGAAAGCCAAGCGAAGTGCGTCTCAGTCATCGACGCTGAGCGTTCAGTCCTACGATGACATTGAGGGACTGCTGATCAATCTCGGAGTTGTGGCAGCTCTCCTGTGAGTTTATTTCTGCTGAACGTTGCTTTGATTGTGCTAGTGTTGTTCTGTTCCGGTTTGTTGCATGCACATGTGTTGTTTGCACTTCATGCATGCAATATCGCCTGCACTTATATATGCGTGAGTGTCTGCAGGCTGAGTTTCGTTGTCGCCACATGGGTCGCTCTTCGGCCTGAAGACTTCGACCGTGGTTCCTTCAGGGCGTACTTTTCTGCACCCAGATCGAAGGGGGGAGGCTTTGCAGATTTCGTGAACACTACCCTGAACGAAATTGCGGGTTTCCCCTGGGAGCTGGACATGGGCAACGGGCAGGTGTATAATATTGCGGACGGTCTAGCGTCATGGAAGGAGAAGGGGGAGAGTCTCCGAGGGTCTCTTGATAGCATGACGTATCGGAGATATTTCAAGGAAATTCAGGTGATTTTTCCCGTCATCATTGAGTACTTCCCTTTGTACAAATTCCGGGCGTGGGAGGCACTCAACGCCCCCGAGGGGCTACCCGGATTTCTCCCCAGAGATGAAGCAGAGTGGGAATTCACCCACCCGTACGGCTTCCAGGCCCTCGGTTGTTTCGCCTTTTTGCTCTTGTCTCTCTCTTTGATCGACTCTATTGTACTGTACATAACACTGACTGCCTCGAAAGCAAGAGAGGATTCTGAAGTCGTAGCCGAGTGGTGGAAATTAGGGCGCATTGCGATGTGGTTCGGGTACCTTCTCTTGGTGGTGGGATTGGTGGCGTTCGTATTTCAAGTCTCGGTGTCAGTACAGATGACGGGGAACACGCACGCAATGTTTTTTTTTATAATGACCCACTGGAACTATTTTATCTTTATTCCGCTTGCTATGGGCATTTTCATCTTCGGCTTAGTCACTTTGACAAAGTTGAACCGGAAGTGCTGTTTCAGGCGAAAAGACGATCTGTCCGAGGTCGTGGCCCTTGACGAGGATGTGGGTGAGGAGCAGCACGAATATCAACAGGAGCAGGAGGAAGAGGGGGAGGAAAAGCCGAACAGTGCTGAGAGGGAAAGAAAGGGGCACCTCCTGCGACGTCCCAGCGTCGTGCGGCAAGAGACGGAACAGTCAAATTGTGCTGCCACAATTGCTTGGCCTTGACTACTTAGTTGACCGTCCGCCGAACCAGGTCGACTGTTTGCACGTTTTCGCATTCGCTTGCAGGCAGAAATATGAGGAGGAACGATTCACACCTTTGAGAGAGAGAGAGAGAGCCGCCTCAGAGATGAAAAAGATACCACCATGACTGGATTGAAGATCCATGTTTTCCATTCACACACGCATGCAAATGTCTATCCTGGTCTCTCTACACTCCCCTCCCTTTCTCTCTTATTTGCTTTCTTTCTCTTTCTCATTCTCTCACATATACACCGATACACTACGTTCCTGCATACACGCGGGAATGCGAATGTTTGTATGGTTGTATGGTTGTGTGTGAGTCATAGTCATACTAGTCATTGTGTGTGTGTGTGTGTGTGTGTGTGTGTGTGTTTGCGCCCCCTCTCTCTCTCCCCCCCCCTTCTCTCTCTCGCTCTCTTGTCTCTCTGCCAGTGTGCCATCGCATGTGTAACGCTGTGCCTGTGCCAGTCATTGTGTTTGATTCCCTCTGTGTGTTTTTTTTGGTAATATGTCTAGCTAGTACTAGTAGCAACCGTAGTATTATATCTATAGATCGAAGTCTAGCATTATTAGAAGTGATGAAAATGGGGCCCGGAGTGATTGTGGACGGTTTTCAAAATCTAAAATAATATAGGGTGGAGATAATGATAAAGGCAGTATTTTTTATTTTGATAATGGCTGACCTGAGAGCATTTTCTATTTTGATATTTAAATTAGCATTTAAATCACTTAAATCACTTCTGCGTAACATAAGTTGCAGTCTATACGCATTCAAATTTCATTTGGGGCTAGATTCGCGGCTAGAGGTATACTAGTAGCATATTGGTACAGCAGGAAAAAAACTGGTTTTAAACATTTTTTTAAAACTATAGTCAACAATAGTTTTAGTCTTTTGGACTCTTTCCGACACTTCAAGATAGTTCAAAGTTTTATACTGTATACTAGTGTATAGTAGCAGTGTATATTAAGCTGTATAATATACATGGACTAATGCACGGAACGCTTATATTTTTTACTGGTGAAATGATTTCCTAAAGTCTAGCCTACAGTCTAGATTAAAGCGCTTTTCCTAAAAAGAAATTCTGAAGAGTTAGTAAAGAATTAAAGACTTCATACACTTTGAGTCCAATGAGTCGTAGCGGTTGTTTTTGTATTACTGCGATCGCCTGTTCTTTTTTAGGTTTTCATCTTCTGATGAATCACTTTGGTGACCAAGTCTGGGCCTGTCTGGCCCATGCATCCACATTTGCTGTATATATGCTTCAGAAACAGCCACACATCGACAGACATGGAAGCATGGACACCGATGGATGCAAACACGGTGGAAGTCTACGTGGAACCAACGAAAACAGACATAGAACAAACAGAGAAACTCAAACACCGCATGGAGACAAACAACAGTGCGAAAACAGACTGGTGCAAATAATAAGAAACAAATCACCACAAACGGTCAAAACAGACAATTAACGACAGATACGAAGACAAACAAACACAGGAAATATTCCGAGGCAAACACAGAACAAACAAACATGGATTAAGCCACGACAAGGACGATTAATTCAGATTTCACAAAACACCCAAAGGAAACGGAGGTCCGAAGGGAGGAGCTAAGGACAATTGCTAGCACCCAGCTTCATGTCGCTTGGGTCGGTCTTTGCTCTTGTCCTGGCTGGACCCTCTATGTTTCCCGTTTCCTGATCCATCCCGGCCACCGAGTAAATGACATTCATTCCCTTTCAAGGAGGATCCCGTAGACTTGCCTCCACCCCTTCTCACAGACATTCAGCTTAATTGTTTTTGCCCTCGGCAAACGAATGAATTCGTTTGAATTTCTCCGTCCAGGAATTTGACCTTTCCTTCCTTTCTTCCTTCATTCTAAGACCTGTTTACGCGACTGCTACGCAAAGAGAGGAACGTCTGGCACCGCAAATCTTGCAAACACATGTACACGTCCGGATACGGACATACTCACTTATGTATGCAGGAGGAAAGGATGCATGCGCCTATGCACATGTTACTCCGATCAGTCCATGCAGACTCATCAAGTCTGTCAGTTAGTCAGTCACTTGCGATCGGCACCAACTGCATGCTCAGCCTCTCTCTCTCTCTCTCTTGCAGAAGTGAATTAAGAGGAACGGCTGGACATGCAGTCATGAAGAGAAAAGACATGAATCACGGTCACGTT
The DNA here is from genome assembly GCA_018398765.1 of Chromera velia. NCBI lineage: Eukaryota > Chromeraceae > Chromera > Chromera velia. The sequence continues at coordinate 44,562 of JAHBMJ010004633.1, read as the reverse complement.
TTTGCATTGCCTCACCAAACACATGCATGCAGAGAAGCCAACCGGACGCCTGAAGACGGGGGGGAACGAATTCGCAAGACATGTAGGACTTGCAAGGTCAATGGGTCCGGCCCCGTGTATTGATTTAGCATCTGCTCTTCCTTGTTTTGCCGTTCTTCCGGTTGCTTGAATTAGTTCATTCATGCATACATGAGAAAGACTGAATTTTGCTCACTTGGGAGCGTCCTGGCTTCTTTTAATTTCGATTTCTGAATTCTGGAGATTGTACTTCGATTCTGTGTTGGTCTTTTGTTTCAGGACTTTCTTTGTTTGTGATGCACATCGATGAGAAAGGACGGTGAGGTTTTGATGATTCCGTTCCGTTCCTCCACTGCTTTTCTCACTCACTCACGCGCGGCTCTGCTCTGCCCTCTTTGTCTGAACTTCAGTACCGTTACTTCCCTCCTGCATGTGTCAATTTCCCGCTCACACACCTCCCTCCTACTCAGTTTTTTACGTAAGTGTGGAGAGGCTGTGCGTGAGAGAATCCGAGTAGCTTGAAGGGATTCCACGGAATGCAGAGAAGCAGAGGGATGACGCGCACGCAGAGGAGACTGGAGGGAACAGGGGGCAAGAGAAGGGTCGTCAGTTGGCGATCGAGGCATGCAAACCATTTCTTTCTTCAAAAACGGCTTGACAGCGAGGGACGAGCGAAACCTCCGGCATTGAAGGAGGCAGACGCTAGAATTAAAGCAGAGGGGGTGGAAAGGAAAGAAGCAAATCATGAAGGGTTGCATTGATGCAGAAGAGGATCAAGCCATCGATCGTGTTTGTTAACTCGACAGACGCCCCCCGGCAGTTTGTTTGGAGAAGATTTTTCCTTTTGTATGGTACATTCGAATTGATTTGAATGACTTGACGCCAGGCCTTTCACATTCGACCAGTCAGGTGCTGGTGATACGCGTACATCGGAAGAAGATGTTTTGATTGAATTTCCTTGTTTGAATTGAAAGATTGAATTAAAGAGAAAGAGAGAAAGACGAAGGAAAGAAAAGGAAAAACGTACGGGGAGAAGGGTACATGCTTTGAGGAAAAGAATAACAAGTAAGGGAAGTGTTCTTGGTCTAGGACGGAGGGAGGAGAAGAAGAAATGCTGAATCGGCAGTGCATGCGGATCGATAAGAAAAAACTCTCTCTGCGCGTGCTTTTTCCTTTTCAGTTTTTGATTTAGAACCAATTTCGATACATGACAGAGATTCATTCTTCTTCTGCTTTCTTTGGGATCGTGCCAGTCCCAAGCTGCCCTGTGTTGCTTCCAGCCTCTGTATTCCTCCTGCCACGAATTGATCATTCCGTTCGAGCTGCCTCTTTCTTTCAAGAAGATGCATGCAATACACACCACGGGAGATAGAGAAGGGGGGGAGAAAAGATAAAGAGACGGGAGGGAAGGAGGAAATGACGGACGGAGATGGAGAAGAGAGGCACACATGCACCACCAGGCATGATGTTACGTCTGTTCTTTTTTGTCAGAAGGAGAGAGATTGTTCAAGTCTGGAATCCACTGAGACATGCAACCAGGTTTCTGCCTGACTGCCTGCCTTCAGCATCTTCTTTCCTTTTCCCTCTTTTTCCATTCGTTATTTGTCTTTCCCATTCCATTTCTCACTCAAACTTCAGAATGCATTTTCTTTTTCTCTACTTATGCAGAGGGGGCTTCACTCTGCGTCCTTCGATCTCTGCACACACAGTTCTGTTGGCACAGAACGAGGAAGAGCACAAGTGCCGCATCGCACCGTACACGTCAAGCAGTCCTCTCCCGTGGCAGTAAGAGGCAGGCACGCCAGAGGGGCAGCCTCCTGCAGCACCGGCAGGGAGGGGGCGGGCAGAGGCGAGAAGGGCCTGCTTGACGGTCTCGGTGCTGCACTGGGGGTGCTTGGCGAGGAGCAGCCCGGCGGCCCCGGCGACGTGGGGGGCAGCCATCGAGGTTCCTGCGGGATCGAGTCGTCGGTCAGAGAGGAGAAGGGAAAAAAAGGAAATGTTGTGTTAACCGTAGAGTGGGTTGAATGGGATTCGTGCTGATATTTCTTCGTTTTCCCTTTGCTCTGAGGAAAAGAATCAGCCGGAAAGAAAGAGAAAGAATAAACAAAAGAAGAGGTCGACCGTCTTCTCTTGCGAACGTCGACACACAGACCCACGTACACAGTCTGTTTCTCTCTCACCAGTGCTGTACAAGATAGAGTGTGCGCAAGAAGCCGTGCGGGAAAGATTGGTAATCCCTGTACAAGAGAGAATGCAAGCGTCAATTGATGATGCTCCAGGGAGGGACAATGGAAGGCCTCTCTCCCACACTTCTCCCTCCATGTTCTTTCTGTTTTCCTGTTTCTTTCAATATTGTTTGCATCGAGTTCCCTCATCCACTTGTCCACTCACCCACACACTCCCTCACACACTCACTAACTCACTCACTCACTCACTTAGTCACTCCCTCACTCACTCACTCACCCACTCGCTCACTTACCGTCTTCGTACTTGTACGATGAGACCTGTCTGGGGGCCTTGTTGGCCTCCCCAGCCTCGGCTCCTTCCACAAAGGTTGACTCGGTCTCCTCCACCTTCAGAGAGACAGAGAGACTGCCGGTACGTGCTGCAGATGCCAGCATCTCCCCCTCAGTCGTAGAGAGAGACAGGACAAACACGACATCCTCTTCTTCCTGCGAGATCACCACGTCCCTCGAGGGAGAGGAGCTTGAGGTCAAGTCCTCGTCAGGGGAACCGTACAGGATCGCGCCGACCCCAAATTGGTCTTTGCATGCGTCCACCTTCTCCTCAGCAGAGTACATGCCGGGGCCATTCGCCATCAGGCAGACCTTCCCTCTGCAGTTATCCGCGGCCGTTGCCAGTTCGTTTCCCTCAATCACGCACACACCGGTGGAGGGCAGCTGGCCAACAGCAGATCCTGCGAACATGCCAGCGGACTTGGTGGAGACGGTAGCGATGCCTCCCTCAGAGGAGACCTCCATGGTGGCCGCGAACCCGAAGCTGCTTCTGCCAGGGGGGTACGAGGAGAGGATCTGCACGCCGGGAGCGGTGATGTCGACGGCGTGGTTGTACTCAGAGAAGTGGGCACGGCGTCTGTTGCTGCCGACCGCCGCCACACCCATCACAGAGCTGTAGCCTGCAGGGGGGGGGAAGGGTCCAGGGAAGGAGGAGAGGGGGGTTGTATTTTTCGCGGCGTTACTTCTATGCTATACGACCCGCGCAGTCACAGCTGTGACGCACACGGTGTCCTGTCTGCCTTTTCTGTTTTCTCTGCCCCACTTTTTTTCGTCGAGGTTGCATTCATTTCTGACTTTCATCTCAAAAGGAACTTCAACCCATGCAGCTAGGCGTCAGACAGGGAGACAGACAGACACAGACAGACAGAACGACAGACAGACGAATAGACATACAGACCTGCGGGATAGGACATACGAGCGCCGGGGTTGTTGCCGATTGCGGCGATTGAGAGGACCCCTGCTGCCTGGAGTCTGGAGAAAGTGGCTGCCTCCAGTTGGGTGCTCATGGGGCCTCCCAGGGACATGTTGATCACCTTCGCGCCTAGGCTCTGGCACTTCAGCGCTGCAGCAGGGAGGGAACAGGAAATTAAGGGTGAAGTGACTCTTCTGATTTTTCTTTTTCTTTTTGTACCAAGGAAAAAGTGTTTGTGGAATCGAAAAACATTGAGAGGCCGAGAACCGCACTGAATAGCAGAGGAGTACATGAGAACAGAAATGACTCAGAAAAATGTCAGGCAAACCCAGGAACGGCAAAAGAGACAAGACATTGCCAGACAGACAGACAGACCGACGGACCGACCAGCGGCAGCCACACCGGAGGCGTAGGTGAATCCTCCCTGGTTGTCGAACACCCGGACCACCAGAGGTTTGCACGTCGGGCAGACTCCAACAATGCCGCCGCCGTTCTCCAAGGCCAGAATCGTGCCGGCGACGTGCGTGCCGTGTCCGAGGCCGTCCTGGAAGGGGTTCAGCGCGGCGCACCCTGTAGTGGACACGCACGTCTGTCTGTATTGCCCGGCGCCGCAAGAGCAGAAGGAACCTGAGCAAGCGCTGCACTGGTTAAAGCTGTTGCAGCAGCAGGGCACGGCACAGCTCTCCACGGGGCTGGGGTCCCCGACGGCAAAGGGGGTGCCGGGGAGATCGATGTGGTTGGGGGTGTATCCGGTGTCCATGATGCACACGGGGACGTTGGCGGTTTGGGAGGGGGCCATTCTCTGGGCCGCGTGGGCTCCAATCATGTTCAAGCCGTACAGGGGGTACTTTCTGCGTGCCTGGGTCTGACGCATGGGGGCAGATGGCTGTGTCTCCGCGTCAGCCTTGCTTCCTCTCAAGTAGGCACGGCCAAGTGTCTGACCTTCATCAGATGTTGCGCCGGCCATGAGGAAGCGAGGAGGGTCGAGCTCCATGAATTCGACCTCGTCGTGCTTGACGGACTGGAATGTCTTTGCAGCAACTTCATCGGGGAACTCGACGACGACTGCGTTGAACTCCTCGAACTGCTCCTTCACGACCGCACCGCCGAACTTGGCCTTCGACAACACGTTGTCGTGTCCGTTGTTTTTGTAGTAGATGATGTAGCGAGGAGGAGCAATTGACACAGGAGTCACGGCGTCGGTGTCGAAGCTCTCAGAAGGCTGGGGGTCGGCCAGAAGCATCTGGAGCCCAGAGAAGAGGAAGAAGAAGCGAAGGGCCATCATCGTTACAGTGGAAGGAAATCGGATTGCAGGGTGTTGTTTGAAATATTATTTTTCAAGAGGGGTGTTTCTTGCAAGGAATTATTTGGCACGGAGGTTTCTTACGTCACACTGTTGGGCAGCTGTTCTTCTTGGTGTTGTAAGGGGCCCACCTTTCACTGGCTCGAATTGCGATTCAATCGATTGAAAGAAGGGAGAAACCGCAGTAACGGTGCAGTTGCACAGGACCTTAATTCGAGAACAACGCGGGTGCGACGCGGCACGATCGATCGATCGATCGAGTGCATGCATGCATGCCGAGCCGGTTGGGGACGCATGCATTGCGGCCGACTTCGTGTATAAAACCGCCGCCGGGCCGCGCGGGCCCGCCCGGTGAATAACCGCGCGCGGCCCCCGGCCGCGGCGCGCCGGGCGGGCCTCGATCCGCGCGCGGTGTGCATGCGTACATGCATGAAAACGACGTCCAAAAAAAAAAAGGAAACCGATACGTGCAGACGTACGCGGTACTGATCGACACTTGATCGATATCATTAATTTTTTTTTTATGTAGGGTTTATTCATGCATGAAGTCTGAATTCTTACTATTCTTTAGAGTCTGAATTCCTAGTCTACGTTAAATTAGTTTTTTAGGCCGTTTAAGCCCAGTCACCTTCCTCAGCGGGGGCCTGTATAGCCGCTAGTCCCCCTGCTGACACTAACGATATTCCTCCCTTCTTCCACGGCCCCGGTCTTCTTTCTTTTGCGCTCCTTATGCATACGGACGCTGCCCTGATTGTAATTGATTGAAGATCTAGCAATGTGTGTGAATTTATATAATTCGGATATTATATATCATCTTCAGCAGTTCTTGGCTGACAGGAATAAGTCTGGCTTCTTTCATGCAGTTCCGAACTGTACTTCATGCAGTTCGTCACTACTACTCAGAATCATTCTGTTAGGGAAAGGGATCAGAGGAATCATGCAGATCAATTAATCCATCGCTTGGCATCATTGGCATGCATGCATTCATGCATGCATGACCCCTCGTCCCGTCCGTCCGATGCATGTGCCCTCAACAGCTTCCGTATTCTGCTCAAGTTGAGGGCAAATTTGCTGTGGAGCAATTTTTTTCTAATTCTTTTGTGCCTAGCTAGTACCTCTTTTCTTCGTGAGAATCAAAAGATAGCATTCGACTCTACTGAGAAAATACGTATATATGCAGGAAAGAGCCGACTGACCCCGTCACTTCAGCATCCGTCGCGAAACGTGAGGAGGATTTTCTCCTTCACTATATACACAACACAGAGTCCAAGCAAGCGATCATCAATCAAAGTCCGAGGCAATGAACATTTTCAATCGAAGTCGGAAACAATCGACAATGAGCCCCCCTCACTCACCCCGCATGTCCAGCAAGAACTTAAGGCCCATCGACGGCGACCGGCCAATCACCGACGGCTACTGCGGGGTCTATCGTCCCTCTCTTTCCGACGAGAAAATCCGTCAGGGGTCCAGGGCACTGGCCAAACAGTACACTCTCCTTCCGAAAGAGCCACTTCCACACTTTCGCCCTTGGTTCTCTGCAAAGTCAGTTGGGGAGCACGTGTTTAGATTGTCGAGGAACCGCTTGTATGCATTTGCATGTATTTCTGTGAATAAGTAGCAGACATGCAGGAGTACGTTTCAATCGGGAAAAAAGCAGGAGAAGCTGATGGTGCGAGAAGAAAACCAACGGGACTTTTGGTGTTTTTCTTTCAAAAGAAACATTTACCTGCGAATCTGAAAATGATCACGGCATCTGTCTTCATTGGAACCGAATGATGTCCAGAAGAACCACCGAATTCGACTGTCTCCTTGCGCAGGTGTAGATGTACTGCTGTGGGTACGCGCATGCATGTGTGTGTGCGTGCGTATGTGAGTGCCTATGCGTGTGCATGTGCTTCTGCGTGTGCGTGTGCGTGCATGTGCGTGTGCTTCTGCGTGTGCGCGTGTACGCGTGCGAGTGAGTGAGTGTGTGTGTCTCTCTGTGTGTGTGTGTGTGTGTGTGTATGTCTGTGTGTGTGTGTGTGTCTGTGTGTGTGTGTGTGTGTGTGTGTGTGTGTGTGTGTGTTTGTGTGTGTGTGTGTGTGTGAGAGAGAGAGAGAGAGAGAGAACGGCACGCGCACGGATGTCGGTGAATTTGTATACGTTCCTGGTTACTTACATCTGCGCTTCTGTCAGCAGGTGCATATGTTAAAAGAGGGAGAATCACCTTCTTTTTCTCTCCCTCTTCTCACCCTTCCCCTCGGTCTCTCTCTCTAGCTTACTCTCTCTGGCTCGTTCTCACCGACCTTGTCTCTTTGTCTTCGCCCACCCACTCTCTCCCCCTCTCCCTACAAACAAAATAAAATCTTGCAGGCAAAGAGACAAGTATCACCTGACCCACCAGGTGTGGAAACCCGACCAGGGCATTCTCTGCTACGAATTGCCCAAAGCCGCCGAGACTCCAGGGGCAGTTGTGCAGCTTCGCCGCCTGGGGGTCAGCTGGCCTGGGGCTGAATGACACCGACTGTTCTGATCCGAAGGGTTCTTCTGGGACTGAGTTGGAATGAAAGATTTGGAATATTTTCTGTCATTCGTGTCGTTCGCGTCGAATGCATTCGCTTCGGAGACAAACATATCCTTGCTTGTTTTCGACCCTCCCTACTTTGCATTCAATTACTTATGTGCATTTCATCTCACTAATTGATGAATAAGTGAGTGCAGGTGGGGATTTCTCTCAAGGACATTTCGGAGATCAACACCAACAAGGGTTACTGGAAGGGCGACGCCACGTTGCAGATTCGCATTTCTCTAAAAGAGACCTTCGGGCTCGTGGATCCTGTGGACAACTCGGAGTTCAAGAGAATGACTTACCCCCTGGCAGATATTCTCGATGAAGTCTGCTGGAATGAGCTCGAGGCCAAGGACGGAGCTTCGAGTGGACTCACGTCAGACCGCCAGGTTGGCACTGAGGGAATCAAATCTCGGAAACAAAGGAAAACAAATGGCAGCTGCATGGCTCGACAGAGGAAGGAATAGATGGGGGGCAGAGGGAGAGAGAGAGCTGATGGTACAGAGACAGCTAGGTAGACAGACTAATCAATTGATGCATAGATTGATCGATGGACAGATAGACATTCAAAGGCAAGTAACCAATATGCATTCAAAAGTGTGTAAGTGGAACAAGAATCAAATTGCGAATGGAATACAGATGCACATGCAAATACGTGCTCATGAAAATGATATGGACTCTCTCTCTCTCTCTCTCTCTCTCTCTCACACACACACACACACACACGCACACACACACACACACACACACACACACACACGCACACACACACACACACACACACACACACACACGAGAGAGTATGCTCTGGCTTGTGTTTTTTCTTCTTGCAGAATTCGTTTCAATCGGGAATGGTGGAGACAACCCATGGCGCCAAAGAGATGCATTTTCTCAAGGGCGCCTTCGGACTCCGTTTCTACAACCTGATCATGAACGACTCGACCCTGCCCTTCACTGTGGCAGGCCCATCTGAATTCACACAGCTGAAGGTGAAGGATGGGATATTGTGCGGTGATTGGCGCGTCTCTGGCGCCTTCTTTGAATCAGACGTCAGTTAGTTGTTGGTTGGGTTGTTTCTCTCCTTCCTTGTTTCTCTTTAGTTGATAATTTGGTCGGTTATCAGGATTCTTCGGTTGCCTCTTTGCCGCTGGCTCTTTCTCCGTTTCTCCCTCTTTATTGAGTTTTTTCCTCCCACCGTTTTCCTTTGTCCCCGTTTGTTTATTACGGTCATCGAGACCCGATGGGATATCCCTCTTTCCGTGCCGTCTTTTCTTGTTCCCCTGTATTGCTCTCGCCAAGGTCCCTCCATGCACCCGTATCCTTTCATGCATTTGTTTGTCTTTTCTGTCATCCCATTCATCAATCTTTCTGTCTGTCTGTCTACCTCTTTGTGTTTTCAATCCGTTTTGCTTGGTCTGTGGGTCGGTGGGTTTCTCTGTTTGAAAAGGTGAGTATAATGGACACAAAGGGAGCAAAACCACAGAGTCTGTCTCTTCACTCATGTCTGTATCAGCTGGTGCGTCTGTGTTTCTCATTTATGTCGAATGTCTCTATGCTCCTCTCTGTTTGCTTTGTCCTTGTTCTCTCTCTCTGCCTCTGCCTGGCTGCATGGTCTCCCTGCCAGATCGACATCTCAATGTTTCCTTGCGAGAAGCTCTCATGGCATGTCATTGTGAGCGTCATCGGATGGTCAGCCAGCTGTCCGTACGTCTGCCTGTTTTGTGGTCCGGCAGTTACACAGTGTATGTAGATCTCTCTCTCTCTCTCTCTCTCTCTCTCTCTCTCTCTCTGTGTGTGTGTGTGTGTGTGTGTGTGTCTGCGTGTGTGTATTCCGTTGCACGATGAGGTGCCAGTCTATTTATTTCAATCAAGTTCAGCAGGGCTGCCAGCCTGTCTGTCGATTGGTTGGTGGATGAAGTTCCCAGAAAGGTTTTATTTTTCCCACTTTATGTCTCACCTCTTTCCACAAAAGGATCACTCGTGTTCATACAAATGTATTTTCCTGTCGCTCACTTCTTGCTCTCGCGAATCTTTTCTTTCTTTCGTCTTGCTGTGGCAGGTCCGTTGGGTGTCACTACGACTGGTCCTCCGTGCGGTCTCTCGACGACTATGAGGTCTTTGCGGTGCGGGGCGTCTCCAAACCTTTCTCCAGCGTCGGGGGGTTCGTCAGACCTTTTCTCAAGAAGAGCGGCTCTCCATCTCCTAGCTGTTCATTCATTCATTCATTCATTCATTTATTCGTTTATTCGTTTATTCGTTTATTCGTTTATTCGTTCATTCGTTCGTTCATTCGTTCATTCATTCGTTCATTCGTTCATTCGTTCATTCATTCATTCATTCGTTCATTCGTTCGTTCATTCATTCATTCATTCATTCATGCCATCTTGATTATCTCTCTGGTATAGGAAGACAGAACAGAATGGACATGAAAACACACTACAATGCGAGAGCATTTTGTTGTGTATGGACAGGAGAGAGAGCAACTCTTACTACGCTCACCTGAGCATTTGCAAAACAGTTCGGATAACAGTATCGACAGGCTCATTGCATGATCCTTTGTGTGCGTGCGTGCGTCCTTGCGTGCGTGCGTGCGTGTATGCATGTGTGTGTGTGTGTGCGCCCGCATATGTGTGTGTGTGTGTGTGTGCGTGCGTGCGGTCGTGTGTGTGTGTGTGTGTGTGTGTGTGTGTGTCTGTGTTGTGTGTATGTCTGTGTTGTGTGTATGTCTGTGTGCGTGTGCATTTGTGTGAGTGAGTGAAGGAGAGTAAAGAGACGCGTTGTGCTTCTGTTGACAACACAGTTTGCATGCAAAACCCTCAAATCAAAAGAATGACAACGCGGGTGGCATTGAGAACCCAGAGACTCCATTCATCGCCCGTATCCCTCCCTCCCTCTCTCCCTGTTCCTGCCTGCGTGTGCAGTTGGCCCTTCTGTCTGCTGATGAACGTCGTGCCCAACACGGGCGTGAAGGGACAGCAGTTTGTGTACGTGCGGTCAGTCAGTCAGTCAGTCAATAGACGTGCATCAATCAATCTTCATTCGGTCAGTCAGTCAGTCAATAGACGTGCATCAATCAATCTTTATTCTGTGGGTCCACAGGAGAGTCTGTTAGCTTACCGGTCCACCTGTCTGCGTGGTTGATGAATTGAATCAAAGGTCTTTCTGCCTGTTTACCCACCCGCTCGTGAAGTCACCTCCGTTCTCTCCTCTCTTAAAAGAAATTCCATTCCTCTCTTACCCCCCCCTCCTCTCTCAGGTCACATCCCCAGGGGAATTTGCACAGATGTTCAGATATGTACACAGAGACGAATACAGAAACCCGGTAGAATTGTACCTTTGTAAAAATTCACAAACTCAGAAACGACCGTACATGGATACGTACATTCACACTTGCATTCGCACACACCTATGCACTCCTGTATACCCACACGCACAAATATTTTCCTTTCTTTCAGGTTCCACAGCCGAAGGAAGCCCCGGTATACAGTGATGAACGTCGGCGTGCCCACAGCAATCGTCAGCCTGATTGTCATCGTGGCTGTCATTTGTGCTTCAGGGTCAGTTGCAAGCTCCTTTCTTCTTCATCTTCCAATGCCAACACAGCGCATTCATCATGCAATAATCTGCATCGGAGCTGGTTTGTTCCTCTTTCACTCGCGTGTCAAATGTCAAGGTCTCCTCTATTGCCTGGCTGCCTGCATTTCCTTTTGTGTTAACAAGCTACTGAATGGCTAACGCTGCTGTGTACCGAGTCCGTTTGATCACGAGTGAGCAGTTGGGCGTCTGAGATGGAAGAGATGGAGCTGAGTAAAAACAGAACAGCATAGGCTGAAATCATAATGGTAGCAGAGACTTTAAAAACCAGGGGGACAGCAGAATCTGGTTGGCTGCCTCGGCCTCATTTCCCTTTTCTCTTGGCTGCATTGAGTCGTCTGTTTCAGCTGAACAGATGGCTCAGATTGTGTTAGAGAACCGACGCAACAGAGAGACACGCAAAATGTCCCCATGACTTCAGGCGAAAGCAGAGGAATCACTTGAGACCGTCACTTGCAAAAGAAATAATGGGGCAGTGCACTGGACAGATGCTCATCATTCAAGTGAATTAATAATAATAACAGTCTTTTTCTTTGATCGATTGATCGATGCTTCTTGCATGCAGATGGATCAACAACGACATCCACAGGCAAACCGATCCTTTGAACATTTGCGCCACCGCTCTCCTGACGGTTGTCGCCATTAAGTTCTCCTTCGGGGATAATGTCCCTAGGTCCTCCAACATCCTGGACAGGTCCGCAAGGAAGGAAGGGAGGAAGGAAGGAAGGAAGGAACAGCCAAATGAGTCTGTAGTGAGCCACGTGGTGTTTTGTATGACTGTTCCCAAGTCTCTCTTTTCCCTCTCTCTCTCTCTCTCTCTCTCTCTCTCTGTGTGTGTGTGTGTATGTGTGTGTGTCCGGGACACCAGAAGATGAATGGAAAGCAGGCACATGATTGCGTGTGTGTGTGTGTGTGTGGAGGCACCTGAAGGGCTACGCAGGTGTTCTGAGTACATGCTGACTGATTCTGCTCGGACCGAACACGTAGAGACAGACCGATCCTCCATCTGTTCCTCCCTCCCTCGTTCCAACTGCCTGCCTGCCTGTCCATCATCAACCTGCCTCCCTCGTTAGTTTGATTGTCTGTCGACTCGTTCCCTTCTTTCTATTAATACTTTCCTTTCCTTTCCTTTCCTTTCCTTTCAGATTCGTGAACGCCTCCGTCTTCCTAGTCACCGCCACAACTATCCTGATTGCAACTGTCGAACTTTCGGAGGTCCCGCTACTTTACCAATTGGGTACGTGGATGAAAGCACTGCACTTTCTTTCGGTGGTTGTTTCCGTTCATCCACTCCCTCTCGTATGGAGATGGTCAATTCAGGTCTCTCAATTTAGGAGTGTAAAAATTCAGCGAAATGCACAAGACGGGTTGCGTGTTCTTCACGTAGCCATGTCCTTCTTCTTAAGGCAGAGCCAGATTGTTTCACGGGCGTCTCGAGGGGATCTCTGTACATGTGCACGTAAGCAACTTGCATGCATGTGTGCAGAAAGAAAAAGCGTTTCTTGAAATGCTGTATTGAGTTCCTTTTGTCCATATCCTTGCAGCAGGCACTGTGTGCCTTTCCCCCTTTGTCTCTGCTTTCAAGTCTGAGGCTGATACAGGTTCTTGCTCTCTCTTTTCACTCATTCGTTGCCTTGATTTTCTGCAGGGCCATTTCTCTATCTCGGACTCTGGATGGGGCTCGTGACTTACTACGGCTTTCTAGGGGTCCGTTCGTACCTCCTCCTGACAGAGAAAGCCCATGAGAAGCCCTGGTACTCGAAACCTCACACGACAGAGGAGGCACCGATCACCAAGGAGTCAGTGTGGATTTATTTTTTCTGCATGTCGTCTCTCTCTCTCTCTCTCTCTCTCTCTCTGTCTCCCTCCCTCCGTCGCTCTGTGTGTGTGTGCGTGTGTGCGTGCGTGCGTGCGTGCGTGCGTGCGTGTGTGTGTGTGTGTGTGTGTGTGTGCGTGTGTGTTCATTGCACCCAGAGCGTCTCCATCGCTTGTGTGGCTGTCTGCCTGCCTGCTTTCAGCACTCTGTTCCCCGGTCCCGAATGGGGTGTGATTGAGTCGAAGGAGGTCCCGGAGGGCACGCAGAGGAAGTCCCTCATGGAGCTCGAAGCTTCCGAGAAGCACCAGATTTCGGCCATGTCGGGCCAAAGGATGTCTGTCTTCAGGAGTATGACCAAGGTGCGTCTCGTCTGGCAGGGAGGCAGAACATGCTACGAGAATTAATGCGTGTGCTTTGGAAGAGCTGCGAGGTGCATGCACCCAAGAATCACGTTGAGAACAAATACAGAAAGATGTACGATGTCTCGGATCGATTCGTCTGCCTTGGGTGCGGTGAAGAAATGGCATGGCTCGGAATTGTGCACTTGTTGATTGCCTACAGGTGCGCGTGCGTCGCTTGATGTGGTTTCGAAGCGCTCCGCTCTACGAGGACAGAAACCATGAAGACAAAGATCCTCCACCTCCAAGGAAGTTTGGAGGGAAGAAATATCTGAGCTTTGGAGCCCGAGGACGCTCTGCATCGATGAACCGTTCTTTCCTGTCGGGTGAACAGGAGGAGGGGAAAGGGGGACACCAAGACCCAAAGGTAGGGGAGGGTCTGAAGAGGGAGTCAGAGGAGAAAGAGGGGGGGGAGGACCCCGAGAACTTTGCGGCACATCTGATGAGTGAAGTGAGCTTTTCAGAACACGAGAATGAACAGGAGGGGTCAATCTCGGGGGGGGTAGTCCCACTAGAATTGGACGCTAGTGGGTTGGGTCACAATGTGGCGCTTCAGGGGGGGAGGGGGAGAGGCTGATGGATTCCCGTGCAGGGCAGACCGTGGGGGGGCGGAGGGGGGGTAAGTGAAAAGATCGACGCTTCTCTCCTCACTTCAGCGAGGGGTCGTCGCCAGAGGTTGGCTGAGAGAGGGTAAAACAAAGGGTCACTTTTTGAATTTCCTTGCAAAAACTAGGGATGCAGGCTTAGGAGAAGGCGCCATAAGGAACTTGAGGTCTGCTTCCGTTTCTAATAAATGTCATATAATCATGCGTGATGTGATTCAAGGGATCCGTTCGTGCGTGCCTCTGTGATCTGTTGGGGGAAAAAAGAGAAAGAAAGATCGATGCCACATTCCATGAGGCAGAGGCCCGAACTTTGATTATTCTACATGTACAGCTGCGTGACGTCTTTTTTCATTAATTGCGTGCTCCACGCTTTTGCTGAAATTTTATACTTCTTCAGGGTTTTTTATTGAAGGAATCGTGCGTGCGTCAGGCTTGTTCTTCTGTGGAGCTCCGTCAGGCGCAGTGTCGACTACGACGAGGATCCTTTTTTTTGCATTGATTCTTTGTCTGATCGATGATCTTTCTGTCTGGTAGTCAAGTCTGTGCGGCTCTACTTTGAAGTCTTCTCGCTGAAAGCTCATAACGATACACGGAGGGCCTGCACTCTTTCTCTCTCTCTCTCGAGTGCCCATGCAGGCATCATTCATATGTCTTGAGCTCTTGGTTAGACAAGCATGCCGGACGGGACGGATCTTTGGGGGAGGGTAGACAGGGGGGGGGGTACCGCATGAAAAATTCTTCGTGGCGACTCCTGCTCACCTGTACTCTGTATCGACACGGGTGGACATGGAGAGGAGGACCGCCTCGAAAAAGTTGATCGGAGAACTTCATTCACTCAAAGGATCTTTGAGGAAGAGAGGAAGGAGTTCATTGTCAGAAATTGAAAGAGTTCATTCATGCTGGGGATCGTAATGCAATCTGATTTGATTATGTACACGTCTGCGTACATGCACGTAAACTTCGTTGAGCTAGAAGAAAGACGGAAGCAGAAAAGACGTCCGAAAACGATATGTACTGCATTAAAGAGCCAGCAGATGACGCTTCTCGCGTGTAAAAGGTACGCAGTGGGTCATTCCCGGGGGAATTATTCGGCAGGCTGCTGAGTAAAGGTGATTCCGTCACTTTAGTAAAATCAGCTCGAATAATTCATAGTCGTAGGGAACAGTTCAAATCAAAAAAATCAGCCTGAGCTTTCAATCATGTGTTCGAATTGCATGGCTTGACGCGTACATGAGCCCCCCGTAAACAGTGTTTCCTCAATTGAGTGACTTTTATACGATTTCAACTTCTGAAGACTCGGACACTGCCGCTCCGCGCGCTCAACTTTTAAAAACATAAAACAAAATCTTTTTGCGAAACAATATTGATGAATTTGAAGCATGTTTTGCATAAATTAATTTTTATTTGAAAACTATAGTATTAAGAATTAAAAAAAAACTTTCACTCTAAAAAAAAAAAAGTTTTAAAATAATCATATTGTAGGTCTAATCCTAAGTTTAATCAAATTAAAATTGTTTGATGTATGTGGCTGTTAAATTATCATTCAAAAGAAGTAAAATTTACAGTAAAAAAGAGAACTGCCTAGAGAACTACTTCTATAAGGCTCCAACATATTTCATTTTTTTTTGTAGCTCTAAGTATATTTCAATTAATGAATAAAGTTGATTATAACAATCATATTATTATTATTATATATTGTGACTATGACTATGATGCGCCATCGTCATCCATATCTAGAGCTAGTAGCTGGATACTTCTAAAGTTAGCCGCTTAGTACAGCTTACGTTTTTCAGACGATGAATCAGACCTACTAGAATCAGACCTAGGCAGTACACCTCCCAACTAGTAACTATAGGCTTCCACTGCTTAGTCAGAATTTAGTTTGTCTTACTGCTGACGTCTCCACTAGGATTGACGCTAGGATTGACGTCATCTCCATACTAACAAATGCTTCCTATTAGACTTTCCGCAAATACTATGTTTGCCAGCCTGCGATAAATACACTGGCATTTATGCTGGCCTAGATGGTAGCGTACTTATATATGGAAGGCCCTAGGGCGGAACATATCAATCAATCAATCAATCAATATGTGCTAATGTGCAGCCTGAGCCTACATATTTTTAAAAAAATATTGGTTTACTTGTTTATCCACTTTTCACATTATTGATCATACAGTCGCAGCGGCTGCTGAGTCGGATCTACAGTATTCTACAGTGCAAGATAAAATACAGAAAACTTTTTTAGTGGCATTATGCGTTTTAAATATTTAATAGCCTTATGCTTTCACTGCACAGACTAAGATCACATATGGACATTGCAAGCCGCCGGCCTTCGGTAAGAACTGAGGACCAAAACTGCAACTCTGAATGTTTTTCTTTCCGTACTTTGCTCAGTACTTTTCATTTGATAATCGCTAGGATAATCGTTCATTTCTTCACGGACTTCGGAATGACTGGCAGCCTGACGCACGAGGACAATGCCAGCATGCATGTGTCTAGCTAAGAGACTGTGCATGCATCGACAAGGACCCTCACTAAAAAATTCAAGCAGCGCACGTTGAACAAAACGATGAGTTGATATTCAATCTACCTCTCTGCCATGCATGTGAAAGGCAGAATAGTCAAAATTCTGCTGCGGGACCTCCAGCAATGGCCTCCCAACGGACACGCACATGCAGTAGAGCAGTCGTCGCGCCGCTCACGCCTGCAGAATTCCGTTCTGGCGCGAAGGGCTCCACATCTTCTCGTCTCTTCTTCTCTTCGCTTCTCTCAGTCTTTCCATCCACTCTTTTTTCTCAAACACTGACTGTCTCATTCGCATCGGTTATGTGAGAGACTTTGTACTGAACCCTCACAGGTCAGAAAAGAAAAATGAAACGACGCATCGAATGAATGAAGGAAAATCGGATCGTCCTGTCTATCAATCAAAGAAAGAAAGACAGACAGAAAGAAAGAAAGAAAGACAGAAAGAAAGAAAGAAAGAAAGAGCGCAAGCCCTTGCACCTCACTGCCCCCTCCCCCCCCCCCCCCCCC